>MU773364.1:8885-58619 GCA_026770625.1 Nicotiana glauca
ATATATATATATATATATATATATATATATATATATATATATATACAGATTTTACCTAAAAAGGTAAAAATACACCGCTGAAATAACTAGTCATTGCATCAAAAAAAGAAATAAAAAGAGTGTACAATTGCAAGAAATAAAACGAATCACTTGCACTATACTGCAATTGTACTCTATTTTTATTTCTTCTTTTGATGCAATGACTATTTATTTCAACTGTATTTTTTACTTTTTATGTAAAATCTGTAAAAAAAATACTTTTAAAGCAGAAAAGGGAAAAAATTGTCCCTAAACTATTCGCTTAAGTTTAAAAATACCCCCGTCCACCTATTTTGTAAAAAATGCCCTCGCCATTAAAAATCTGGCTCATTCATGCCCCTAACGTCAACTTTCATACCCTTAAAACTAACAACCTTATTTTGATTAAGAATTTTTTTATTATTTATTATGTGTTAATTTCTTATTGGCTTAAATTAAAATCTCACCCCATATCCACTTATTAGCCTACCCCGTCTTAGATTTTCACCCTTCAATACCCACGGATCTCCCTCTCCATCTCAGATTTTTTGGCCTTAATTTAATTTTTAAATTAACATTTTTTATTAAATAAATTTTCTGAGTGAAATCGGGCACTCTTTGAAATTAATGCTTCATTGTAAGATTTTATGGTTTAATAAGTTATTTTTCTGCCAATAGTAATGATCATTGAGCATTTGCAATAATTTTTGTTGTATATTTCCTAACAACTCTACATCCAATTTTGATTATACCAATGATTTATTTGGTCTTTGCTCAGACCTCGACCTTTTTCTTCTTCATTTGCTCACCATAGTCTGAACATTCAACCATGTCCATAAATTAAACTATTGTACGAGGATGCTCTTCAGTTATATCAACACCGCCAATTTAAAAAAAGAGACGGTTAAATCAAGAGAAATATTTGAGATCATATGCCTGAGAATATGAGAGAATACGACTTATTGGTGAATGTGACTGTAATAAATACTTGATTGGGCTTATTTTATGAAGCAGTAAAGTGTAGTAAGAAAAATAAATGATGAATGATATTTCTGCGATGAAAAATAATAGGAGTATTGATGTGTACCTTTAATATACAAAAAAATAGGAAGAGGAAGGCGATTAACTATACGAGAGAGTTTTGTTTGCTTAGGGAAAAAAATGGGTGTGTGAGAGTTCTGGTTGGTGGAATGATTTTTAAAAGAAAGAGGAGAAAGAAACAAAAGTGTCTTAGAATATGGGTGAGTTTATTTTAATTTAGGCGAGTCTTAAGTTAGGCCAATGGGACGATGACACATGAAAATTAATTAAGT
Source organism: Nicotiana glauca (assembly GCA_026770625.1). Taxonomy (NCBI): domain Eukaryota; kingdom Viridiplantae; phylum Streptophyta; class Magnoliopsida; order Solanales; family Solanaceae; genus Nicotiana; species Nicotiana glauca. Next base: position 10,217 of record MU773364.1, read on the forward strand.
TTTTTTTTTTGCCTAACAGGGTCTATGAAAGTTGTATGACGTAAAGTATTAGTGACAAAAAATTTTGGTTGTTTGAAAATAAAACTTTAATGATGTTTGTAGTGATTATTCAAATAGAGTGCAAGGTCAAAAAAAGGATGAGAAGAACAAGAAAAATATGAACACACACACGCTAAAGGGGGGAGGGTGAAGGGGTGGGGGGTGAGAGATTTTTTGAGATGGGGGGTATTATTGTATCAACTCCAATAATCTAGGGGTAGTTTTGACCTTTTTCCGTTATGACACGTGGAAATTAATTAATTTTTTTTATCTAACATGGTCGTTAGTCGTAAGGGCATTCTTGAACTGAAAAGATAACGATGAGGGCATTTTTTTCAAAATAGGTGGACGGAGGGCATTATTGTACCAATCCAATAGTCTAGGGGCAGTTTTCACCCTTTTTCGTTTTTAATGCACCGTAATTTAGAGATGTAAAAAAAATTATAGCTAAAATAATTAATTTCAACTATTTTTTTATAACTTTTTAGATGACTTGACTATTTGTTTCACTTGTATAATTAAATCTTTATTTTTAGATCAAATTCAGAAAATGATTTAACTAAAACTTTATTATTTTTGGAAAAATAAAAATATTTAGCCTAAATAATGTAGTTCTATCCAAGTTTTATAATAAATTATATTCGAAAAAATTTATCTAAGAAAGTAATATTCTTAAAAAGGGAAAATATATTTTATTTTTCAAGAAAATGCCACTTATACATATAAATCCACGTGGTAGGCGAGTGCTCCCATACTTTTTGCCACATCAACGTCTAGGGAGTAATGACTCTCAAAAGGCCAAGTTGGGAGGGGGAGGGGGTAATTTAGACCGTCCATAGTTCGGGGAGGGTACTAATAATTTGAGCCAAGTTTAGGGTGGTTTAAGGTAATTTGCCTATTTTTAAACAAGAAATAACTTTAGTTTATTGATTTTGTTGAGTCTTAAATTGGAATTGGAAAAGATCCTGAGTTCAATTCTACTTCATCACAATTTTTAACCTTTTAGAGGAAAATCAAACACCTAACAACAGACCAAGATATAATTTATAATAATGGTGTCATTGTTTCCTACTTATCTATTTACGTATAGTATTAATACATATATTGAGTAAAATTTTCCGACGAAACGGTATCGTATGATACTGCTTCGACAAGCGTGCATCCGCCCCGGTAGAAATACAAGAGGAAATAATTTAGATCAAAGTAACAGAAACAAATAAATGCGACACAATGGTACAACTATATGATAACCTTTGATCTGGTCAAACTCGACAAGATGTGGAACTTGATAAAGAAGTAAAACGATATGAAAAAAGGAAGTGCAAAGTGAACTACATTCATTTGAAAATCAAAAACTGACATTACTCACTTACCTCTATTGGGTCATTAAAACTTCGGAGACATTTCAAACATGTGCAGATGCTTTCAGAAGTTAATCCCCAACTCTGTCTGCAGATTAAAACACTGATTGAAACCACGTAGAAGTTAATACTCTCTATATATCTTTCCTTTATAAGAAAAATATTCTCTCTCTTTCAACATATGAATATCTATAGATGAGTAATTTGAAGTAATCATAAAAATCAAATGGCAATATAATTACAGTCCATCAATATATATTTAATTTTGTTAATATGCAAGGTGAACATAAAATAAAAATCAGTATTTACCATAGATTTCACTTTGAGCTCTTTTCTAGTACAAAGATTACGACATAATAGTATATACTTAAACTCTCGTTAAAGCATATTGAAATGAATCGAGAAAGGTGTTATTTATGTTGAGGAAGAGGCAAACCCGAAAATAAAGAAGATAAAGAACACCAAATTTTAACGTGGAAAATCCTTCAAATCGAAGGTAAAAACTACGGGATCACAAAGATCCAAAAACTCCACTATAACAATAAGAGGGTTACAAAAGTTCTCCAAATTGGCTACACAACAAGCGCCAAATACGGAGCAACAATAGTAACAAGAGTAACAACTAATCAATTAAAGAAAGAGTATAATCCAAAAAAACGAAGCTGCTGTTCGAGGCTCGAAATCAGATGCTACGAGCCTCCAAATCCGATTTCACCATTCAAATCTAAGACCAAGATGTTACGAACACTCAGTCAAAATTTCAGCCAGATCCAACGGTTAACGAATTGAAAATGTGATTTAAATATTGGCTGGTCGGAATAAAAATCTGCAGCAAAATAAATTTTTTTTTTCTCTCTTATCGATTTTCTCTTGATGAAAGTTCTCTCTAAACCACTCTTATATGCTTAAGTCTTTCAAAGACTTGTATCAATGAGCATAGAATAATTCTCCAAGGTTGTCCTATTTATAGATCATGAGTGGTGCTTTCTCTTAAAGCCAAAACCCACTCAAAATAGGAATAAACCAAATCCAATTCCAAATAGGATTGGAAGCCAAAAGAGAATTGGATTAGGCCATTGGGCCTTTGGCTGGACAACATGGGCATGAACCCAACAAATCCCCCTCCAATCAAGGGGCCAAATGTGTCAAGTAGAGGAACTATTGACAGACTTCATGCCTGCCAATTTTTTACAAAATTCATGTTTATCTGCAACCACCGCCTTTGTCAGCATATCTGAAGGATTTTCATCAGTGTGTATCTTCTCAACCTCAAAATAATTTCTCTTCCACGTCCATTCTTATCCAATGATACTTTCTATTTATATGTTTGGTCTTAGAATGAAAAGTGGAGTGCTTGGTGAGAGAGATAGCACTATAATTATCACAAAATAAGATGTACTTTGGCTGCTCAAAGCCAAGATCATTAATAAACTCCTTCATCCATAATAGTTCTTTGTCACCTTCTGTGACAATAATATATTCCGCTTCTGTGGTGGATAGAGCTATGCACTTCTGTAGTCTAGATTGCCAAGAAACAGCTCCCCCTGCAAAAGTGATCAAATAATCGGAAGTGTATCTTGAATTATCAAGATTGCCTCCTAAATCAGAGTCTGTGTAACAACCAAGTTCAGGCTTGCCATTGCCAAAGCACAGCTTCAAATCTGCAGTACCTTTCAAATACCTTAATATCCATTTTACTGCATCTCAATGTTCTTTTCCAGGATTAGAAAGGAATCTGCTAACAGTACCAACGACATGTGTAATATTTGGTCTAGTGCAAAGCATAGTATACATTAAGCTACCAACGACAGAAGAGTAGGGAATATGAGACATCTCCTTTTTCTCTCCATCAGTAGATGGACTCTGACTAATACTCAATTTGAAGTGTTTAGCAAGAGGAGCACTAACCACTTTTACACCTGTCATATTGAACCTCTTGAGTACCTTCTCAATGTATTACTTTTGGGACAGAAATAACTCCTTTCTATCTCTGTGTCGGTGGATTTGAATGCCCAAGATTTTCTTTGCTAGCCTCAAGTCCTTCATCGCAAATGATTTTCTCAACTGCTTCTTAAGGACTACAATTCTAGATTTATTCTTTCCAACAATAAGCATGTCATCGACATAAAGCAATAAAATAATAAAATCATCATTAGAGTACTTCTGGAAGAATACACAGTGGTCTGAAGAAGTTTTCTTGTACCCTTTTTCTTCTATGACAGATTCAAACTTCAAATACCATTACCTTGGAGCTTGTTCCATACAGGCTCTTTTTCAATTTGCAGACATAATTTTCTTTTCCCTTAGTTACAAAACCCTCAGGTTGCTCCATATAAATCTCCTTATCTAAATCACCATGAAAAAAAGCAGTCTTGACATTCATCTTTTCAACCTCTAAATCTAGACTTGCAGCTAAGCCTAGAATCACACGAATAGAAGACATCTTCACAACAAGGGAGAAAATTTCATCAAAGTCAACTCCCTTCTTCTGGCCAAAACCTTTAACAACTAACCTCGCCTTGTATCTAGGCGCAGAGGTTTGGTTATCTTGCTTTATTCTGAATATCCATTTGTTAGATAAAGCTCTTTTACCTTTTGACAATTTCACTAACTCATATGTGCCATTCTCATGGAGTGACTTTATCTCATCTTCCATCGCTTCGATCCACTGATCTTTGCAAGTATCTTGTATGGCTTCATCATAATTTACAGGTTCTCCCATGTCAGTCAAAAGTACATACTCATCAAGAGGATAGCGCATGGATTTTTGCTTCTCCCTTGTAGATCTTCTAAGAGAGGTTTCAGGAGCATTCAGAGTAGTTACCTGTGCATGAATTGGTTGCTGATCAACCACAACTTCATCAACTGGAGCATCCATAACATCTATACCACGATGATCATTTTGATCTTGATCACTATCTCCATCATTGTCTTGGGTTCCTTCATGTGCAATAGGTGCCTTAGCAATTGAAACTGGATCAATATCAATTAAGCTCTCATTATTCTGAGAATCTATCTTCTTAGCTTTGTCAATATCTTCAAGAGTTTGGTCTTCAAAGAATGTTGCATCACGACTTCTAATAATTTTATTGTCAACTGGATCAAAAAAACGATACCCAAACTCATCTTGACCATCATCGATAAAGATGCACTGCATAGTTTTGACATCCAGTTTCGATCTCTCATCTTTAGGAACATGCACACAAGCTTTACACCCAAAAACTCTCAGGTGATCATAAGAAACATCTATGGCAAACCAAACTCTGTTTGGGACATCACCATCCAAAGCAACTGCAGGAGACAAATTGATAACTGTCGATGCCCCCTTTTTCTCTAAAGGCGAAATCGGGTTTACGACATTTGGGAGGACAACTCATTCCCTCTTTAGGAATTGGGTTTTGGATTGAAGAGTCGCCACCTAATGATTAAGTGCATTAGGACACTATAAAGGGTTTGATCTTTGAAGAACCAGAGTTCGGGTAAGGGCTTGAAATTATCTCGAGGGGAATGTGTTAGGTACCCCTTAAGATCTACTAGTGTGGTTCCCGGCCATGTCATATTGTGACTTCACATAATCAAATAGGCAATTAAGGGCTCACATAGAAAGGATTCACATACAATAGTGCAAGTAAACGGAAACTTGAGAAAGGTAAATAGGGCAGAGATTTTGGTAAAAAAAGACTTGTATAATTCTACAAAGATGGATGAAAGCAAATAAAGGGAGGGAGATCCTAGATTTATTATTAATATGGATCACATCAATGTAATATCCAGCAATCACTCCTCGGAAGAGGGGTCGCACGTGATATTAGCGCACCGATCATCATATCCATATCTACCATTCCCACCCCATTAAGGTATTAAAGCGCGGAATGGTATCGTTACTTATTTCATGCTATTGCCCGTCCCTATCCTATCAGTCTCGGAGGCAATAAGACTACTAATCCTAAAAGGAGGGAGTTGGGGCTTTTTAGAAGTTTAAAAAAAAAAGATAAAAGTCTAGGCAACAAACAAAACACATAATCAAATAGGGGGAAACACATAACAATTAAGGCCCACACAAGCCTCCTCACTTAAAAGAGCAAATATAGAATGACTTCAAATACTGGTTATGGTCTGAATTAAATTTAAAAGCGTTAGGACAGACTGATTTATCACATATTTCTCAGATGAGGACTCCGAATTAGCCTTGTCTGGTTGTAGTTATCAAGAACTGACACAATTAATTAATTACCTAATGATTTGCCTAAGTGAGACCTATAGGCATGATATCTAACAAAGCGTACTTATTTTAAAGAAAGGATTGCTGATTCTATAAACAAAGATCTGCAGATTTTAAATGACCTTATGACTGGTTTTAGACGTATAGATAAAATAGACGAGGCTGATTCGATTGATTATTCCTATATGCAAGTTGTCTAAGTGCTATTGGTTTTAAACGATTACATAGATACAAGAGTCCTATATGCATGGTATCTAGAATGAAGTTGATTATTATTAGGCTTATGATTGTTTGCCTAATGACAGGTATATGTAGAAGTGCAAAAAAAAAACTTATAGGCATGGCTTCTAAAATGCAAAAATGTAGGAGTGCATAAAACTTATAGGCATGATTTCTATATACATAAATGCAGAGACTTAGAGACAGGATTTCTATACGCAGAGATACAGAAATTTATAAATAACCTATAGTCATGCTGTCTATGTGAATGCAGGAATGAGGAAATCCATTAGGCAAGTTATCTACCATTTGCATACAATCATTCCCATCCCTTTTCACTAGTCATCCCCAATAGTTATTACAAATTATTACAGACTCGAATGAATCAAAAGAAAGAAAGTAAAATTACATCAGAAGTTCCAGGTACAACCAAATAGCCTAATTCAGACTCAAAGTCCAACAATATGAGATAAACCAACTTCCAGGATCAGATTTCCAAAAGACCTTCCCATATTTGGGGTGTGTCAGATTTCCCAAGAGCCTCAAAGGGACTCAGGACAGTGCTTACACCCTAAAATATTTCAGAATCAAGATCATAGTGCAGTGCAGAAAGTCCAGCTCTCAGATGTCCAAGTTCAGAGGGAACTCAAGGTCCCAAACTAGGGCTCATAAGAGAGGGGCAGAACTTAGGATTCTAGGAATAGGTGTCAGTGTACAAAGAGGAAGGGAATCAGGGAGAGATAGGGCAAGCTATTGGTCATACCCAACAATTAGGATGCTGGCACACCCTTGACCAGCCTGCTAGTCAAGCATTGAGAGTTAGGATCCATTGTGGATCAAGCCAAGGCCTGGACAATAATTAGGATATTGTCAGGCTAAGAGCTTAACTCAGCACATAGAGGGGAATAGGGGTACAAGATTCATAACAGAAGCAGGAACACAGAAAGGAGATGGAAAGCACCAATTATAGTATATAAGCAATAATGTAAACAAGAAGCATAAAGTAAACACATAGGGGGGGTGAAGCAGAATGCTAAAACAAAGGACATACCAGTTTTAAAGAAAATAAATAAGCAAAATCAGCCTTGAACGAGCCAAATTGCAAACATCAGTTCCAAAAGATCTCAATCAAAACAGGATTAGAAAACAGTATTGCAAGAAAATGAATTCAGTGTGTGAGTTGTTGTATTTTCGTGTATTTTTAGTATGAGAGAATTACTCCTTGCTAAAAAGAGGAAGGATTAGGTCCTTATATAGTTTTGAAAACCAGCAACACATAGGCAAAGAGGGCACAAACATGGAAATAGCAATCAATTAGTGTCAATTAAGACAACTGGAATCTTTTAATTAAGGAGTCTAGTTCAAACGGTTAGTCATGACAGAATAAGGAAAAGAAGTCAGTTCAATAGGGCCGATTAGGGCAAAGCAACCACATAGTGCATAAACAAGGTCAAATACATAGTGAGTAATTAACGAAAGTTGGAATAATAGTGTATTTATAATGTAAAATAAGGCATCAGTTTGAAAAGAATTAATCAAGAGGATCCCGGATCCAAATTGTAATCACAAGGAATCCCAAATAATTAAGGAAAGAGTCATACAAGTATAGAAATAATTTAAACATTGGCACATAATCACAGTAGGAATACACGAGACTATGTATTTAGGGAAAACATCACATGTATATGATTCTTACACAAAAGGATCAAAATAAAACAGCCGATGGGGTAAAAGGAGATTCATTTGAAAGAAATCAGTGATGAATCACTAGCATGATTAAAGGGATTTCAAAATCAATCCTTGGTGAAATATTTTGAAAGGGAAGTTTTTCTCATATAAAAAGCATACAGTTCAAACAAAAGAAGAGTCTAACGATAAAAGTTTCAGAATTACAGGCAAGTAGAATTTCGAGTTCGATTACAGGTTCATAGTGAGTCTGAAAGCCTAGGGTTCCAAAGTGAAACCCTAATACCATTTACCCAAAGAAAAACCCCCAAATTTTAGGGTTTCAAATTGAGTCAGACAAAGAGGTGAGAAATCAAGGTTATTGAGAGAGGCACACATACATAGACAAATGTAGAAGAAAGAGAACTACGCATTTTAAAACAAAAGTAAGCAAGAACATGCTTAGCAAGAATATCAACAAACGTAGTACGGTGAAAAAAAATCAAAGAACACAAAATTAAACACATGTATCAAAGAGTGAGGAACAACAAACCAAGTTAACATGTGATCAAAACGGAAAAAGAAAGTCTTGCATAATCAGAAAGAAATAAGAGAACAAACATTGAGCATGATAAGAATTAAAAAAACGAGTATAACACACATAAGAGAGAGCAAAGAGTCAAAAAACATTTACAAAAGCTTTTTATAGAAACCCTAAAATCGGATTCGAACAATTTTGGAAAGAAAATTTGGGGAAAACCCTTGAAACATCAAGTAAAGACCAGGCATGTTACAGATCTGAAAGAAATAAGCGAGTATAGAACCTTAGGAGGATTAAAAAAGGCAGAGAAAAACCTTAGAATGAGAAGGTCTTGAGGAATGTCGGATCCTGAGTCGGAGAGACTCATATCGCTCTAAACACGCCGGAAAATGGCCAGAAAGGCCATAACTCCAAAGATCTAAGAAGATCTGAAGAGAACTATCGAAGTCGGACCTCAGATCATCGAACAACCAAGGTCTAATGGTGGAGAGGGGTGAATACCAACCATCCATGGCTTGAGAAGCCATGGATTCTGGTGAAAAGGCGGTCGAAAAAGGGTAGGAGGAGGCTAGGGTTCCGGATGGTTCGAGAGAGTTTTGAGACACAAGGGGTTTAAAGGTGCGGATCAGGTGAGAATGAGAGATTAGGGTAGTCGTTTAGGAATTAAAAATGGTAAGGGCCAATCATGGCCGTTGATCAAAACGATCAACGGCTTGGATTAAAAAAAGGCGGGGCGGGTTCTTGAACGGGTTAAGGGGTTGGGTCAGAATTTGAAATTAGGTCGGTCCAATTGTGGTTAGGATTGGGTCAAATAAAGGTTAGAATTGAAATGCAAAAGAGGTTGTAATTGAAATAAAGGGAGGCTAAATGTTAAATGGCCAGTTTTCCCCTTTTTATTTTATAAAAATAGTAAAAATAATTTTAGAAGCAAATTAAAAGTGTTGAACTAATTAATAATATATAAATATCAATCTAAAAATACCGGAATAATTTTATAATTGTAAAATGCTATTAATCGCAAAAAGCGGTTATAAATGCAATTATATGCAATTTAGTTTAAAAATACCAAATAAATCTGTAAATATGCAAAAATTACCTTAATTATATTTTGGTGTAAATATGAGGGTGGAAATAAATTATTTACCAAAATGACAATTTTGGGAATAATTATTGGATTTTGTACTATTTAAAATAGATAATAAATTGATTTTAGAAATCCAGAAAATTGGAGAAAAATACCAAAACTCTTAGGCATGCTTATATATGCATACACATGCTATTTTGAGTATAAAAAATACATAGGGAAAAAATTAGGTATCAATAGCTGCCCCTCTTTACTCGAGAATGATGAAAGAGTTGTCGGGTAAAGATATAATGGCCAATTTTGACCGAAAGAAGCGATTTGCAAAGTTTTGACCGAGATCTGGCTCCTGAGTTGTCTACATATCCCTAGTTTTACAGGAACCAGGCCATATGTAGTTCATGATCCATTGACGGAATATGCTAATGGAGATTTTTGAAAGATGTATGCGTTGTTCAGGTTTGGAAAGATGGTCGGAGTCTAGTAGGCTACGGGAACTAGAGCGGGATTGCTCCTGCTGAGACGGTCATTGATAGCTGGTGTACCTGCAAGTGAGCAATGTAAACATATATTGTGTATAAATTTAAACGTGATGCAAGTTCCCGTTGGACCATGAATGCTGTCTTCGGACGGTTAGGATGACATCCTTAGACCATGATGTCCTGGGCTATGAATCGTATAATAAAGGATTCTTAGGCTATGAAATGATGTTCTCAGGCTATGAGAATGATGCCTCTGAACCATGACGCCTTTGAATAATGATATTCACAAGATAAAAATGGGGTCCTCAAGCCATGGCATGGCGTTCTCGGGCTATGCAAATGGTGCCTCCAAACAATGACGCCTTTGGACGATTTGGCGATCTTTCAGCCCATGAAATACAGAAGGTGGCGATCTTTCAGCCGATGTAAAGTATGAACTATAAGTGGCGATCTTTCGGCCGATGCGATATTTAAATAAAGTGGCGATATTTCAGCTGATGTAAAGTGTAAATATAAATGGCGATCTTTCAACCGATGCGAGATTTAAATGAAGTGGCGATATTTCAGCTGATATGAGAGTTTAAATAAATGGCGATATTTCAGCTGATGCTAAGACTTAATAAAAATGGCGATATTTCAGCCGATGCTAAGATGAAGTGGCGATATTTCAGCCGATGTAAGATGAAGTGGCGATATTTCAGCCTATGCAATTATGGAGATAGAGCTTAGTCCCGGATGGCAGAATAGTAGCCTTATACAATGCAAGAAATGCAGATGGAGGTTGAGCTTAACCTCGGAAGGCAGAATAGTAGCCTTATGCAATGCAAGGAATGCCAATAGAGGTAGAGCTTAACCTCGGAAGGCAGGATAGTAGCCTTATGCAATGCAGAGAAAATGCAGGATGGAAACCGTGCTTAGTCTCGGAAGGCAGAAAGGTAGCCTTATGCAATGCAGAGAAAATACAGGATGGAGACAGTGCTTAGTCTCGGAAGGCAGAAAGGTAGCCTTATGCAATGCGGAGAAATACAGGATAGAGACAGTGCTTAGTCTCAGAAGGCAGAAAGGTAGCCTTATGTAATGCAGAGAAATACAGGATGGAGACAGTGCTTAGTCTCGGAAGGCAGAATGGTAGCCTTATGTAATGCAGAAAATAAAGGCGAATAATAATGAAATCTCTTAGCTGATAGATGATAGCTGATAGCTGATTGCTGCATTGTGGCTGCTGGGGACGTCTAGTACGGATAACAATTGTAAGTAGGCGATGATTTTAAGAGTTGCATTCCTGAAAGTATGAGTATGTAATCGTATTTGATGATTTTATGTCTTGGGTGCCTGTATCCAAAGAAAAATCGTGAGTTTTGTAAAGGGGGAAGGTTAGTCCGTCCTCCCGCGGACTTCGCTTGTCCTGCTCGGCATTGTTTTCATTGGGGAAGCATCGCTAAATAAAGTGATTTTGATGTAGTCATGCACGATTTAGTAAAAACATAATATAAATACATAGTTAAAAATAGTTCTCTTTAGATGAACCGATGATTGCGACGCGGTTCAAGACGTTGGAACCTCTCTCGTTCCGGAATTTTGAGGGTCCTCCTCAAAATTCTGCCCCAATTTACCGGGCTGGTGCTTCTGACGGCTGCGTGCGATGAATGGCTGAAAATCAACTTCTGAATTTTGAGGGTCCTCCTCAAAATTCTGCCCCAATTTCCAATGGCGGGGGAAATGAAAATTTTATTGAATTGTGACCGAACACATAGGGCTGCCTACGTATCCCCTCTTAAACGGGAATCAAGTCAGGTGTAGATCAAATTACATCATATAGGAAAGCATAAAGATTACACATAGTAACGCTTAACTGCATCTGAATTAATTGGCTTTGGCCAGACTTCTCCATCCATTTCTGCAAGTATGAGGGCTCCTCCCATTAGAACCCGGTGAACCATATACGGGCCCTGCTAGTTGGGAGAGAATTTCCGCTTGGCTTTGTCTTGATGTGGGAATATTTTCTTCAACACCAGTTATCCCGGTGTAAATCGTCTTGGCTTGACTCTTTTGTTGAAGGCTCTGGACATTCTATTCTGATACAATTGACCATGGAAAATTGCATTCATTCTCTTCCCATCTATTAGAGCTAGTTGCTCGTAGCGACTTTTTACCCATTCTGCATCGTCAAGTTCCGTTTCCTGTATGATCCTCAAGGAGGGAATTTCTACCTCGGCGGGAATGACCATTTTTGTACTATAAACCAGCATATGGGGAGTTGCCCCGGTTGATGTGTGAACTGTGGTACGGTATCCCAATAAGGCAAATGATAACTTCTCATGCTGCTGCTTATGCTTTTCTATCATTTTCCTTAGTATCTTCTTGATGTTCTTGTTGGCCGTTTCTACGGCTCAATTCATTTGAGGTCTGTAGGCTGTAGAATTCCTATATTTGATTTTGAATGTTTCACACATGGCTTTCATCAAGTCACTATTGAGATTGGAACCATTATCAGTAATGATTGACTCTGGGATGCCGAATCGACAAACGATGCGGTCGCGGACAAAATCTGCCACAACTTTCTTGGTCACTGCCTTGTATGACGCCGCTTCAACCCATTTGGTGAAATAATCAATGGCCACTAGAATGAAATTGTGCCCGTTTGATGCGGCTGGCTCGATAGGTCCGATAACATCTATTCCCCAAGCGGCGAACGGCCATGGCGAGCTTGTTGCAATAAGCTCATTTGGAGGCACCTTTATCATGTCTGCGTGCAGTCCGTTTCCATAGTCATCCAAAAATATCCTGTTCGGAGTATCTTCTTTGCTAAGACGAAACCATTTATATGTGGACCACATGACCCTGCGTGAACCTCTTCTAACAACCTGGATGCTTCTTTTGCTTCGACACACCTTAGTAATCCCAAATCGGGAGTCCTCTTATACAGGATTCCTCCGCTGTGAAAGAAGTGATTGGATAACTTTCGAAGTGTGCGCTTCTGAGTAGCATTTGCAAGCTCTGAATACTCCCCTGTTGCCAAATATTCCTTGATATCGTGAAACTTGGGTTTTCCATATGCTTCTTCCTCGACATGAGCACAATAAGTTGGTTGATCATGAATTTTAACCGGGATGGGATCAATGAAATTCTTATTTGGATGCTGAATCATAGATGATAGGGTAGCCAATGCGTTGGAAAACTCATATTGGACTCTGGGAACATGCTGGAATTCTGTCTTTGTAAACCTCTTCCTCAACTCCTGTACATGATGCAGATAAGGGAGTATCTTGGAGTTCTTGGTTGCCCATTCTTCTTGGACCTGATGTATGAGCAAATCTGAATCCCCGATCACTAGTAACTCTTGAATGTTCATATCATAGCCAGCTTGAGCCCTAAGATGCAGGCTTCGTATTCGGCCATGTTATTGGTGCACGGGAACCTGAGCTTGGTGGATACCAGATAATGCTGGCCGGTTTCTGATACTTGAACTGCTCCTATGCCAACTCCTTTGAAGTTTGCTGCTCTGTCAAAAAACATTATCCAACCATCATAGGAAACTGTAATATCTTCTCCTACGGAAGATACCTCTTCGTCAGGAAAATACGTTTTTAGAGGCTCGTATTTTCCATCCACGGGATTTTCGACAAGATGATCTGCCAGTGCCTATCCATTGATTACCTTCTGAGTCACGTAAATAATGTCGAATTCACTCAGCAGGATTCATCACTTGGCTAGCTTGCCCGTAGGCATGGGCTTCTGGAAAATATACTTCAGCGGATCCATTCTCGATATGAAATAAGTGGTATATGCAAAAAAATAACGCCTCAACTTTTGAGCTACCCAAGTTAGAGCACAACATGTGCGCTCTAATAGAGAATATCGGGCCTCGTATGGGGTGAAATTCTAGCTGAGGTAATAGATGGCTTGCTCCTTTCTCTCTGTTTCGTCATGTTGCCCCAGAACACAACCGAATGCTTCATCCAATACTGCAAGGTAGAGCAATAGCGGTCTACCCGGTTCGGGCGGAACTAGAACTGGCGGTGTTGATAGGTATTCCTTGATTCTGTAAAAGGATTTCTGACAATCATCAATCCATTTAGTAGCAGCATCTTTCTTCAACATCTTAAAGATTGGCTCACAAATGACAGTGGATTGAGCTATGAGCCGGCTGATGCCCAAGAAACTCATGAACTCTTTCTTGTTCTTTAGCTGTGGCAATTCTTGAATGGCCTTAACCTTTGATGCATCCAGCTCTATTCCTCGGCGGCTTACGATGAACCCCAACAACTTTCTGGCGGGGACCTCGAACGCGCACTTGTCGGGATTCAGTTTCAGATTGTACCTCTTCAGTCTGTTGAAGAATTTCCTCAGATCTTTCATTTGGTCAGTGTCTTTCTTGGATTTGATGATGACATCATCTACATACACCTCGATCTCTCTGCGTATCATATCATGGAAAATAGTAGTCATGGCCCTCATGTAGGTGGCCCCAGCATTCTTTAATCGAAACGGCATCATTTTGTAACAATGCATCCCCCATGGCGTAATAAAAGTCATTTTCTCAGCGTCTTCCTCATCCATCCATATCTGATGATACCCAGCAAAATAATCAATAAATGACTGCAACTCATGCTTGGTGAAGTTGGCAATCAGAATGTGTATGTTCGGCAAGGGGAAGTCGTCTTTCGGACTGGCCCGATTGAGGTCCCGGTAGTCGACACAGACTCTGACATTCCCAAAAAATCCTTTTTCAGCACTGGCATAATGTTGTCTAACCATGTTGGACACTTCACTACCCTGAGGACCTTGGCTTTGACTTGTTTGGTGACTTCTTCCTTGATTTTCAAACTCATGTTAGGTTTGAACTTTCTGAGCTTCTGTTTTACTGGCGGGCATGCAGGATTGGTTGGCAGTTTGTGAGCCACAATAGATGTACTGAGACCGGTCATATCATCATATGACCATACGAATATGTTCTTATATTCCTTTAGAAATTCCGTGTATTCTTCCTTTTCTGATGATGACAGATGAACACTGATACGCATTTCTTTGATGTTCTCTGGATCTCCTAAGTTGACAATCTCAGTTTCGTCCAAGTTAGACTTAGGTCTATTCTTAAAATCCTCAAACTCTTTAATGATCTCTTCTGGTATATCATCCTTTTCTGAGTCGGTGTTTGTGTGTTGCGTTGTCTAGTTGCATGTCACAATCGTCGGTTCATCAAGATAAGTAATAGTAATATTGTGTAAATAAAGTAAATGATAGAAAAATAATAAGAGCGAGATTTATAAGAAACCGAAATGTTTTGATAAATTTCATAATTGTTTTGAACATTGGAGCTCTTATTTTCGAAATTAAGAATGCGAAAAGGAAATCAACTAGCAAAAAAGTAAAAGGTAATGTATGGTACTTTGTTCAGCCTTGCTACCCCGAAGCTCTCCGGGCCCTAGTGGTTCTGATAGACCAATTGTTGAGGTGTGCTCCTCGGCTCACGACTTGTATGGAAGGGCCTTCCTCCCCTCCCTCCTCAAAAATGACACAACAGTCCATATTATCATCTTTCAGGAACAAGTTCCTCATTGCTGCTAATGCTTCCTCTTCTGGCGTCCCATAAATGACTTTGGCTGATTGAAAAATCTGCTCTAGATGGGGTATCGGATGCTCCAGTGGGTAGTAGGGACTACGACATGGTGGCGACCAGTGGTCGAACTCTTCCCAAGTGTATTCATATCCCAAACCAAAAGTGGTACCATGTTTCTTCAGATTGATAGGTTTGGTGATTCCCTGGAGGTTCTTGCCGAGTCCCTTGCCAGGTTCATATCCGCTCCAATTCAGTATACTTTCTATCTTGTTATCCCACCATTTATCCTTGTCCACGGCGTTGACTCGCTCAATGTGATGGTAAGTTTCCCACCTATCTTTCTCCTTCCTCCGATCACTGGAATGGTTTGGAGACTGTATATGGGATTGCTACTGTCGCCGTGAATAATCACCTCCTGGTGATTCCTCTCAAATTTCACCGCCTGGTGTAGGGTCGATGCTATGGCTCTAGCGGCGTGAATCCAGGGCCGTCCCAACAATAAATTGTAGGACGGTGGGATGTTTATCACTTGAAAGTCAACATCGAACCAAGTTGGTCCCATTTGCAAACACAAACTTATTTCCCCAATAGTGGACCTTTGGGAACCATCAAAAGCTTTGACGTTGATGGCTCCATCCTTGATCTCATGCAGGCTCTTCCCCAATGTTCTGAGAGTCACCAAGGGACAAATGTTGAGGTTGGACCCTCCGTCAATCAAAATCCTGGTGATGAAATAAGCCTCGTATTGCACAGTGATATGCAACGCCTTGTTATGGCTCAGCCCTTCTGGTGGCAGCTCATCTTTGTGGAAAGTGATTTTGTGACTTTCTAATACTTGTCCCACCATGTTCGCCATTTCTCATCCAGTTATGTTTCTGGGTACATATGCCTCACTCAGTATCTTCAACAAGGCATTTTTATGTGCGTTAGAGCTTTGTAGCAGGGCCAAAATGGAGATCTGGGCTGGCGTCTTGTTCAACTGATTGATGACTGAGTACTACTTTGCTTGTATCTTCCTCCAGAGGTCATCAGGCCCAGTTTTGGTAGGTCGTCCAGAGGTCTACTTACTCGATTCAGCTAAATGTTCTGGAGTACAAACCCTGCCGGTCTTGGTCATACCTTGTGCTGCAATTGCTTCTCCAGATTTGGCTTTTCCTTTTCTTCGTGCCTCGGCTGTGTAGTCCCAGGGGACGATCTTTGTATGGAATGGTGTTATGGCTAACATTGCCACTAGGATGGGTGCCTTTGCTTTGGGAGGTAACATAACAGCTTCAAATGGTGTAGGTGCCTTTGGGGATTCAAACTCGACCTCAATTGGTCCGGGCGCCTTTGCAGAAGGAGGTGCTTCGAACTCAAGAGGTATAGACATGTTCACTTCAGCATCTCCAGAAGGCTGGATCTGGACTACAATCGGATTAAGTATGACTCCGATCGGTCCTTTGGGGTCCCAATCATCTTCTATTTCTATCATATGAACACCTCCACCTTTGTGGTCAGGCAGAGGGTTATTGCAGACATTCGGAGCAGGCTCCTTCGCCACAATGATGTTATTGTCAATCAAAGCCCGAATCTTGTCCTTCAGGGAGCGGCACTCATCAATGGTATGCCCCTTCATGCCGGAATGGTATGCACTGGTTTTGTTCGGGTTGATCCATTGGGAAGGATTTTTTGGAGTTATGGCAGGGATAGGGGTGACATAACCAGAATCTTTAAGCCTTTCATACAGCTGGTCGATAGGTTCAGCAATGGTGGTATATTGTTTGGGGGGTCTGCGATCGAAGTTTGGTCTGGGCCTAGGGAAGTTTTGGCGAGGGGATTGATAGTGAGCTTGTTGGGTATTGTAGGCTTGGTAGACGTGTGCTAGTTGGGAGTATTTGGGTGATGTAGGCTGGTATGCGGGAGGTAGAGATGATTGGTAAGTAGGTGGCGGAGCTTGGTAGGAAGGCGAGGGTGCTTGGTAATTTGGGATATGTTGATATGTGAGTGGAGGTAATGGGTATGTTTGGTATTTGACTTGGGATTTTGTCCTCTATGCAACCATTACGACACTTACATCCCTTTTCTTGGACGCACCGCCAGACTGTAGAGCCTTGTTGGTAGCCTGCAATGCTTCAAAGTTAGTGATCATACCACTTTTAATGTCTTCCTCGATCCTCTCCCCTAGCTTGATGATGTCGGAAAATTTTTGGCCTTCAATCAACATCAGCCTCTCATAGTACTGTGGGTCTTGAGCCCGGACAAAAAACCTATTCATTTTTTCTTCTTCTAAAGCTGGCTTGACCTTAGCGGCTTTAGATCTCCAACGAGTAGCATACTCGCGAAATGTCTTCGGGGGTTTCTTCTTTAAATTCTGGATGTAGAATACATCCGATGCATTCTCTGTATTGAATCTGAACCTATCCATGAAATCTGACGCAATACCTACCCAATTCGTCCACTTCTTGAGGTCTTGGCAGATGTACCAAGATAGAGCATCCCCTTTCAGACTTCTCATAAAGAGCTTCATACGGATCTTTTCATCTCTTCCGACTTCGACCAACTTATTGCAGTATGTCCTCAAATAGACTCTGGGATCCCCTGTGCCATCACACATTTCGAACTTGGGAGGTTTGTACCCCTCCGGAATTTTGACATCTGGCTGGATGCAAAGGTCCTCATAATTCAGCCCCTCGATACCTTTGTTTCCTTCAACACCCTGGACTCAGCTAGTCAGGTTCTTGAGCTTTGCGGCCAGGTTCATGATAAGAGAGTCTTTGTCATTAGACTCGGGTGTGCTTGAAATGGGTTGAGTGGGATGCGGCATGGTTTCCACATAAATGGGGTTACTGTGATGAGGGTAAGAATGGTTATTTTTAGAGTTTAGTGGTTCAGGGATGAGTAATGGGGTGTTACTTGAAGTATGGCATGTGTTGCAATGGTGATGGGGAGCGGGTTGATTTTGTGGTTTCGGGATGTTTTGTGAAGGTTCGGGGGTTTTGAGTGTTGGGAAAGTTGACATCTGGGGTAGTGAGGGAAAACGACAAGCTGGCCAAATTCCGGACTTGGTCCAGTTCTTCCTAAAATTTCAATTACTTTTGTTCAAGCTGGGAGGCACTTTCCTTGGAAACCTAAATACCCTGAGAAGTATCTACCCTTTCAACCGAGCTCTCCTTCCTGATATTGCTCAAGTCTTCTATTTTTCCCTTGTTCTTGTTTCTGATAGGACTCGGAGGAGGAGGAGGTGGAGGGCCCTTGGATCTCGTAGAGTATGATGATGATGCCAGAGTGCACGGACTAACCTTTAGGGAGGGAAATAAATAAGAAGTAAAACAAAAGGTAACAAGTTAGTGTGGGTTATGAGAAAATGTTGCAATATTTAAACACATAGTGCACGAATATAAATCGTGTCCTAATTTGGGTCCCTCGTTGTGCCCGAGGTAGGCCTAGCGACAAGTTGATTTGGAGAACTTATAATGCTAAATGCCTCATTCTATTGATAAAAATAAGACGAATCCCAAAACGACACTAAAATTGTGGAAAATAAAATGTCACTAATGGCCATTGGCCTCATTACATTTTGAAGCAAAACAAAAGACTCCTAACTACTTGGTCCCAGAATGACCTTCCCCAGAATCGACATCTATAGCTCCATCGAACAGCTTCACCAGCTCACGCAGTCCCAGCAGCAAATAAGCTCTAGCCAAGCGTCCTCCTCCATTTTCCTCAGCGTTCTGGCAGTTTTCGATCCTCTGGATGAACTTCCTTTCCAACTATACTAAACCCCGCTCCAAATACCTCAGTCACTTATTGGCGCTGACAGCCATATCTTTCCATTATTCAATCAACTTCTGATGTGCCTCTTGAATTTCTCGATATTCGTTTTCGCACTTTCGAATCCTCTTGCGCAGTTGGTTGTACTTAACCTGTATTTCAGCCTTTTCGTCGATGAACCTATGACCCCGAACGGACCCGGGTTGTCCCAACCCACTATGATCGTCTTCCAACCAACTCGGATAGTATGGGGTATAACCGACAAGGTATCTGTCTGGTTCTATGGAATCCCTTCCCAGGATGATTTTGCAGTGCCACATGTGTTGAGCTTGACACTTGTATGGGCTATCGTCGTTTTGGAAGTCGGCCCTGAATTGACTCATCTTGTCGACCTTTGGTATGACCTGCTTTATTCCTGCCTGTCTCATGACTCGGAGAGGGACATAGGGATAAGTTCCTCTCAGACCAATGGGTATAAGAAATGGTGTGTCCCTAGATCGGACGATGAACTCTTCAGTAGGGAACCATTCGAACATCCACATCACTTTGTCTTATTTTAGATTTTCAAACAACTCTTCCCACCCTTTAGCATCTTCTGGTTGAGCAAACATGTTAGGCATATAGTTCATTCGCCTTGGCTAAAGGAACGCGATATGATCATCCCAGTCTCTGCGCAAAATCTCTTGCACATATTCACCCTTTTGGAGGTGCTCCGTGAGCCAAAGTTGGAGTAGTAAGTTACAACCTTCAAAGTGATTGGCCCTCATGACAGTTTTACAGCGCTCGGTATATCTCAACAACAATCATAGGTACTATGCTAAAAGGCTGCCCACCAATTCCTTCCATCAAAGTAATTGGTGACTATGGCCAATCTGGTATGGATCCTAGCCTTCTTCATGGGAAACACTATCATCCCCAAAAAGCAGAACATGAAGACGAAGACTCTTATGTGGATATGCCCCAATAAGGTGAGGGCAAATTCATCTGGGTAGGTGCGGTAAGACTTTCTATGGTCGTACCTCTCGTATAGATAGTCGAAAGAAATGTAGGAATCCTTCAAGCAAGTCAAGTCTGGTTTTTCTTTAGTCCCATCATCTTGAGGAAACCCCTGCCCTTGCGATTTTCTGGCATAAGCAAACCCGGAGTCTCCCAAGGAATACCAGCTGACCCTCCTATTTCCTCGAGCAAAGGTGTCATTTCAAGGTCCCCGAAGCAAAATACAGATCTGTCGCTATCCCAGGATAGAGTTGCAGCCTCTATGATTTTTTTGTCGGGTTGGATTCTAAAAGAGAAGACAAATTTCCCAAATATTTGCGGACGAGGGTCTGATCACTGGAGTGAAGGTCTTCCCACCAGCTTAGCAACCTTGGGTGAATGTTGGTTACCATGCCGAATTCGGGGACTTCGTACCTTATTTTTTGCAAAATAAAGTGTTAGGACCTTACCCCGCCAGACTCAACTATTTAAACCAATAATTAGCATAAACAACATTAGTTCTCTAAATAAATGCACAAAATATGATGGTGCCCATTTGGGTTCCAAGGAAACCCATTGGACATTGGACAAAGCTATCTTAAAGAGTTATTATGCGGACAACATAACTGACTCGGCTAGATTTGACCATGATGCATTCACAATTTAAAATAGAGTAAGGTTTCTATGGGGTATTAGACTGGTACCTTTGAGCGGACAACTCAAGAGGAAAAGATACGGAACCGTCGACTGCACCCCTGATCGACTGATTTTACCGCAAATACACCTTTGCCAAATTTATGGGGTAATATTATCAGAAGGGCGCAACCACTCATTATAAGCGTTGCTATGGTATTTGTTTGGTACGAGTGGAATATGATGTTGAAGATGCAATAACAAGAATGAAATAAATTATCATGTATTTGCACGTTCATAAAGTAATGATTACAATAATTGCTCATAATTACAACAATATTAAAGGAAAGCGGTAAAAGCATTAAAGAAAAGAAAATGAAGAGCCAAGACAGTTTCAAAGTAGAAGAGAAATAAAGACATTAAATAAAAGCAATAAAGAAGCAATAAAGTCACAAATAACATAAAGTGGTAAAGCCTAAAGAATATCCCCAGCAGAGTCGTCATGTTGTCGATACCCCATTTTTCTCTAAAGGTGAAATCGGGTTTACGACATTTGGGAGGACAACTCGTTCCCTCTTTGGGAATTGGGTTTTGGATTGAAGAGTCGCCACCTAATGTTTAAGTGCATTAGGACACTATAAAGGGTTTGAGCTTTGAAGAACCAGAGTTCGGGTGAGGACTTTGTGAACACCTAATATTTTACCATATTTGAATTTTTCCCACTTTTCACACTAACTTCCTACTTCCCCACTTTCTCCACTCACTACCCACTTCACCCACTATCCCCACTCTCTCCGCTCATGTTCCCCACTCCACTCCACTCACAATTCCACTTACCCGCACCAACCCCTCTACTGCCATCCCACTTTGCTTGATATATCTCATTTTCTTTACTGTTCCCAAAAGAACTCTAATCTAGTCACGTAAGTCAGCTTCCAATACACCTTGCAATCAAATTCCACCATGGAGTAAATTATATGCACTAGTAATTAATCTAAGAAAAATAGAAAAGGCAAGCACTCAAATCCACATAGAGAAGATACTATTAGCTGCCAATTATCCACCACAACATCGTCAATAGTTGCTGATTTCGGACCAGATTTTTCCTCCTCGTTAGCATAACAGATTTTAGGAGCTCAAATGCAACATAAATCCAGCAAAAACGCACCAAAATCCGCCTCCACAACAGATCTGAAGCAGCTCCAAAAACGCCCCAAAAGGGGTTGTTGTTAAGTGAGTTATCCGTTCGAACTTCGGCGAGGTTTTTCCGACGAGTTTTCTCTAAGGTTAGTTTCCATTTTTGTTCATTTTCTAATAACTATTGTCGATGTGCTTACCTTCTTCCTTTAATATGCTGAGGAGTTTTTATTTATTTATTAAGAGTTCAAGTCTCTTTACTCTTTTCTTGAGTTCTTATTACTCATCTTCACTCTGTTGGTTGTTATTGTACCGTTTAAATTCCGCCGCTAATTTTATTATTTGCACAACCAGATCCATATTAATGTTTGGTTGGCTACGAGTAAATGTAGTAATCTTAAGCCTTTTGTCAATTGGGTTAATGATTCATAGTATTTCGTTATTAAAATACCCTGTCCATGCACACCTTTATGTACCTACTTTAACTGGTGTTTGAGTTCTACGAGCATATTTGTTTGACTTGAATTTTTGATTGTCTTACTGTCACGAAAGCTGGTTCCTTTAACCATTTGTTTAGTCGAAATTTAGAAAGTTTGTGATAGTTAAGTTAGAATGATAATTGTTTGGTAGTTATAAATAGTTTTTATAATATTAGTAATATAATTGGTTTTGTAAATGATCTTTAATGTAGGAATCTTACACTCTTTCCCACAATCCTTATCCCAAAATCCATGGCCCTCACTTGATTAATTTTAACCCTTAGAAATTGAGGTGTGCCATTTAGTTGAATTTTTCGTGGCCCTCGCAAACTTGAAAGTGCATAGTTTTTTTAGGCGCGATATTTAAATTAATTTTCTTAAACTCGGGTGTACATTTATGTAACCAAAATCTAAATCTCAACAACATTAGATAAAATGTGTCATGGACCGCGGGTGCATTTATGTGACATGGTTCAAAACGTGTTTCAGAAGACGTTGAATCTTTTCAAGCCGGTCATCATATCCATATCTACCATTCCCACCCCGTTAAGGTATTAAAGCGCGGAATGGTATCGTTACTTATTGCATGCTATTGCCCGCCCCTATCCTATCAGTCTCGGAGGCAGTGAGACTACTAATCCTAAAGGGAGGGAGTTGGGGCTTTTCAGAAGTTTTAAAAAAAAAAAAGATAAAAGTCTAGGTGACAAACAAAATACATTATCAAATAGGGAGGAAACACATAACAATTAAGGCCCACACAAGCCTCCTCACTTAAAAGAGCAAATATAGCGTGACTTCAGATACTGATTATGGTCTGAACTAAATTTAAAAGCTTTAGGACAGGATGATTTATCACATATTTCTCAGATGAGGAGTCCGAATTAGCCTTGTCTGGTTGTAGTTATCAAGAACTGACACAATTAATTAATTACCTAATGGTTTGCCTAAGTGAGACCTATAGGCATGATATCTAACAGAGCGTACTGATTTTAAAGAAAGGATTGCTGATTCTATAAACAAAGATCTGCAGATTTTAAATGACCTTATGACTGGTTTTAGACGTATAGATAAAATAGACGAGGCTGATTCGATTGATTATTCCTATAGGCAAGTTGTCTAAGCGTTATTGGTTTTAAACGATTACATAGATGCAATAGTCCTATAGGCATGGTATCTAGAATGAAGTTGATTATTATTAGACTTATGATTGTTTGCCTAATGACAGGTATATGCAGAAGTGCAGAAAAAAAACTTATAGGCATGGCTTCTAAAATGCAGAAATGCAGGAGTGCAGAAAACTTATAGGCATGTTTTCTATATACAGAAATGCAGAGACTTGGAGACATGATTTCTATATGCAGAGATGCAGAAATTTATAAATAACCTATAGGCATGTTGTTTATGTGAATGCAGGAATTAGGAAATCCTATAGGCAAGTTATCTACTCTTTGCATACAATCATTCCTATCCCTTTCCACTAGCCATCCCCAATAGTTATTACAAATTATTACAGACTCGAATGAATCAAAAGAAAGAAAGTAAAATTATATCAGAAGTTCCAGCTGCAACCAAACAGCCTAATTCAGACTCAAAGTCCAACAATATGAGATAAACCAACTTCCAGGATCAGATTTTCAAAAGACCTTCTCATATTTGGGGTGTGTCAGAGTTCCCAAGAGCCTCAAAGGGACTCTTTTTTTTTTGGCAAACCAATAGGCAATGCCTAGGGCTAGTTTTTATATATTAAAATACAAATTCAAAAATAAAGTGTCTGGTGGTCTTACAAAATGTGAAAAATAAACTTTGACGATTACATGCTTCCTACTATCAATATTGAGAAAAGATCTCAACATTAATATCACATATGATCTAGAACTAATAATCATTGTATAATAAAAACTAGCCCATGAAAAGTAGCAGGCCTTTGCGTCCTTAAGAGTCCAGTCCATTTGTGTGCACTTGTAGCCCGTATATGTAGACGAAAGTAGCCTAAGTATGTCCAAGCAATTCCATTTCATAAAAGCCCAAATCAGCGATCCATATTGCTTACATGTGTAGACACTTTCTGTCCAACTGCTGCCCGGCTCCTTAAATTGCAAATGTAGCCCTTCCTTGTTCCCATTCCTATCCCAAAGCACATGCACCCACGATTGGATACCATTAGCGAAAGCAAGAAAGCTCAAAGGCTGGGTTGTAGCATGTGATCTCCAAATCTCCAGATAGCACTGATGCACCCACGTTCCCTTTATTAAATTCAATAGTCCATTGAGCATGTGATGGCCATTGCATTTATTGTGTTTCAGTGCACCAGGCACATGCTGTAAAAGTGACATTGCCAAACAATCCCAATTGGCACATGCTGAAAAAAGTGCTTGAACACATTATTTACCACCTTTATTGAAATAGCAATTTTCCAGACAATGGTGCATTGTAGAGCATAAAATCTGTGTCCAAGACGTGCAACGTATAGCAAAAAAGTTGTGTCCAGAGCTGCTTTGGCTTGTTCCATCAAGAGGCTCCCAGTTTTTTTAAAAAAAAAATCATGTGATATCCCCCTTGAGATTCCCACAGGTATTCTATTGTTGATTTTTTAAACCCA
Source organism: Nicotiana glauca (assembly GCA_026770625.1). Taxonomy (NCBI): domain Eukaryota; kingdom Viridiplantae; phylum Streptophyta; class Magnoliopsida; order Solanales; family Solanaceae; genus Nicotiana; species Nicotiana glauca. The sequence goes on from MU773364.1 coordinate 34,960, forward strand.
GCTTTTCCTCGAAGTCCAACCATCTCAAACATGCTGGTTGAGAATCCAAAGCATGCGAGTTATCCATAGCGTTGTAGGATCCCATTTCAAACCTTTTTGTTTTGTAATTCTCCTCTTGAAAGTTCATCGTGCATAGAAAGCTATGTCGATATTCCTTTCTCAGCTTTTCATCCAGTTCACGTGCTATCCATAGCTCAAATGGTACTGTAAGCATAAGTGGTTGGGCAGTGACAAATTCACAGTTGCCAATGAGCATGTCTAAACTATCAGCCATGTTCCTAGATATATGTATCCTCTCGTGTTTCGACACAAGCCATTTTTAAATGCCTTTTGCTGCTGCTTTTCTCCTTAGTTTATGGATTGTTCCCAAAATTACTTTTTTCGCATGCTTAACAAACAATGTTGCTTTCTAAGGGACTCAGGGCAGTGCTTACACCCAAAGTATTTTAGAATCAATATCATAGTGCAGTGTAGAAAGACAGCTCTCAGATGTCCAAGTTCAGAGGGAACTCAAGGTCCCAAAGCAGGGCTCATAAGAGAGGGGCAGAACTTAGGATTCTAGGAATAGGTGTCAGTGCACAAAGGGGAAGGGAATCAGGGAGAGATAGGGCAAGTTATTGGTCATACCCAGCAATTGGGATGTTGGCACACCCCTGACCAGCCTGCTAGTCAAGCATTGAGAGTTAGGATCCATTGTAGATCAAGCCAAGGCCTGGACAGTAATTAGGATACTGTCAGACCAAGAGCTTAACTCAGCACATAGAGAGGAATAGGTGTAGAGGATTCATAACAGAAGCAGGAACACAGAAAGGAGATGGAAAGCACTACTTACAGTATATAAGCAATAATGTAAACAAAAAGCGTAAAGTAAACACATAGGGGGTGAAGCAGAATGTTTAAACAAAGGACATAACAGTTTCAAAGAAAATAAATAAGCAAAAGCAGCCTTGAATGAGCCAAATTGCAAACAGCAGTTCCAAAAGATCTCAAGCAAAGCAGGATTAGAAAACAGTATTGTAAGAAAATGAATTCAGTGTGTGAGTTGGTGTATTTTCGTGTGTTTTCAGTATGAGATAATTACTCCTTGCTAGAAAGGGGGAGGACTAGGTCCTTATATAGTGTTGAAAACCAGCAACACATAGGCAAAGAGGGCACAAACATGGAAATAGCAATCAATTAGTGTCAATTAAGACAACTGGAATACTTTAATTAAGGAGTCTAGTTCAAACGGTTAGTCAGGGCAGAATAAGGAAAAGAAATCAGTTCAATAGGACTGATTAGGGCAAAGCAACCACATAGTGCATAAACAAGGTCAAATACTTAGTGAGTAATTAAGGAAAGTTGAAATAATAGTGTATTTATAAAGTAAAATAGGGCATCAGTTTGAAAAGAATCAATCAAGAGGATCCCGGATCCAAATTGTAATCACAAGGAATCCCAAATAATTAAGGAAAGAGTCATACAAGTATAGAAATAATTCAAACATTGGCACAGAATCACAGTAGGAATACACGAGACTATGTATTTAGGGAAAACATCACAGGTATAGGATTCTTACACAAAAGGATAAAAATAAAATAGCTGGTGGAGTAAAAGGAGATTCAATCGAAAGAAATCAGTGATGAATCACTAGCATGATTAAAGGTATTTCAAAATCAATCCTTGATGAAATCTTTTGAAAGGGAAGTTTTTCTCATATAAAAAGCATACAGTTCAAACAAAAGAAGAGTCTAACGATGAAAGTTTCAGAATCACAGGCAAATAGAATTTCGAGTTCGATTACAGGCTCATAGTGAGTCTGAAAGCCTAGGGTTCCAAAGTGAAACCCTAATACCATTTACCCAAAGAAAACCCCCCAAATTTTAGGGTTTCAAATTGAGTCAAACAAATAGGTGAGAAATCAAGGTCATTGAGAGAGGCACACATACATAGACAAATGTAGAAGAAAGAGAAGCTACGCATTTTAAAACAAAAGTAAGCAAGAACATGCTTTGCAAGAATATCAACAAACTCAGTACGGTGATACAAAATCAAAGAACACAAAATTAAACACATGTAGCAAAGAGTGAGGAACAACAAACCAAGTTAACATGTGATCAAAACGGAAAAAGAAAGTCTTGGATAATCAGAAAGAAATAAGAGAACAAACATTGAGCATAATAAGAAGTAAACAAGCGAGTATAAACACACATAAGAGAGAGCAAAGAGTCAGAGAACATTTACAAAATCTTTTTCCAGAAACCCTTAAATTGGATTCGAACAATTTTGGAAAGGAAATTTGGGGAAAACCCTTGAAACATCAAGTAAAGACTAGGCATGTCACAGATCTGAAAGAAATAAGTGAGTATAGAACCTTAGGAAGCTTTAAAATGGCAGGAAAAAACCCTAGAATGAGAAGGTCTTGAGGAAAGTTGGATCCTGAGTCGGAGAGACTCATATCGCTCTGAACACGCCGGAAAATGGTCGGAGAGGCCATAACCCCAAAGATCTGAGAAGATCTGAAGAGAACCATCGAAGTCGAACCTCAGATTCATCGAGCAACCAAGGTCTAATGGTGGAGAGGGGTGAATACCAACCATCCATGGCTTGGGAAGCCATGGATTCTGGTGAAAAGGCGGTCGAAAAAGGGTAGGAGGAGGCTAGGGTTCCGGATGGTTCGAGAGAGTTTTGAGACACAAGGGGTTTCAAGGCGGCGGATCAGGTGAGAATGAGAGATTAGGGTAGTCGTTTAGGAATCAAAAATTGTAAGGGCCAATCGTGGTCGTTGATCAAAACGATCAATGGCCTGGATTAAAAGAAAGGCGGGGCGGGTTCGTGAACGGGTTGAGGGTTGGGTTAAAATTTGAAATTGGGTCGGTCCAGCTGTAGTTAGGATTGGGTCAAATAAAGATTAGAATTGAAATGCAAAAGAATCTATAATTGAAATAAAGGGAGCCTAAATGTTAAATGGCCAGTTTTCCCCTTTTTATTTTATAAAAATAGTAAAAATAATTTTAAAAGAAAATTAAAAGTGCTGAACTAATTAATAATATATAAATATCAATATAAAAATACTAGAATAATTTTATAATCATAAAATTCTATTAATCGTAAAAATCGGTTATAATTGTAATTATATGCAATTTAGTTTAAAAATACCTAATACAACAACAACTACCCAATATGATCCCACAAGTGGGGTTTAAAAATACCTAATAAATCTTTAAAAAAAATACAAAAATCACTTTAATTATATCTAGGTGTAAATATGAGGGTGAAAATAAATTATTTACCAAAATGATAATTTTGGGAATAATTATTGGATTTTGTACTGTTTAAAATAGATAATAAATTAATTTTAGAAATCCTGAAAATTGGGGAAAAATACCAAAACTCTTGGGCATGCTTATATATGCATACACATGCTATTTTGAGAGTGTTTTGAGTATAAAAAATACATAGGGGAAAATTTTGGTATCAACAATAACATAGGCAACAGTGTTAAGTGCTTCCGCCCAAAATGTATTTGGAAGTTTAGCTTCTGAAAGTAAGCATCTAACTCGCTCAACTAGAGTTCTATTCATCCTCTCTGCCAAACCATTCAATTGAGATGTCTTGGGCAGAGTTTTATGTTGACGAATTCCTTTTTCCTTGCAATAGTTATCAAAGGAACCACAATATTCACCACCATTGTCAGTGCGAATACATTTTAATTTCTTCCATGTCTGTCTCTCAGCTAAGGCTTGAAATTCCTTAAACCCGCTAGGTGCTTTATCTTTAGATTTCAAAGGATACACCCAGAGCTTACGAGAATGATCATCAATGAAGGTCACAAAATAAAGTGTACCACCTTGTGACTTTACTTTAAAAGGACCACACAAATCAGAGTGTACTAGCTCCAATAAATCGGACTTTCTTGAGGGAGGATGGCTATGAAAGGAAACCCTTTTCTATTTTCCAGCTAAACAATGTATTTACTTTTTCAGCTTTGCTTGTTTCACTCCAAAAAGTAAACTTTTCTTAGCCAAACACCTAATCCCCCTCTCACTCATATGACTCAATATTCGATGCCATAATTCTGAAAAGGTATCACTTTCCACCAGATTTATTGAGTCATTAAGAATAGAGCCTTGTGTCATATATAAATAACCATACTTGACTCCTCGAGCCACTACTAACGAGTCCTTGGAGAGCTTCCATTGGCCATTAAAGAGGGCATTATGGTAACCTTCATCGTCTAATCTTCCTGTGGAGATCAAATTGAAAGAAAAGTCTGGAGCATGCTTGACATCTTGAAGAACTAACGTTGAACCATTATTAGTTTTCAAACAAACTATGCCAACACCAAACACCTTAACTTCACTGGCATTGCCCATCTTTAACACTCCAGAATCAATAGCAGTATAAGATGAGAAAAAATCTTTTCTTGGTGTGACATGTGAGGTAGCTCCAGAATATACTATCCAGCTAGTCTCATGGGATAACATATTGATGACGTTTTCATCATAAGCAAAAAGAAGATCATCTCGAACAAAAGCAACAACATTGTTCTCATTATTTTCAACTTTCTTTCCTTCTCAAGTGTCTTGATTCAACTTGCGACAAAACATTTTGATGTTTCCTTTCTTGCCACAGTGGTTGCATGTAATAATATAGTATTTGGACCTTGACTTCTACGTTTACCTCTATTCCTTGAGCCTCTTGTTCTATCTCTCCCCCGGTCTTCTGTAACCAAGATATCTGCTTGTGAGGACGAACCCTGAGATTTTCTCCTTACTTCCTCGTTCAACACACCACTCTTGGCATTTTCGATGGTCACCTTACCTCCAGGAGCTGAATTTGTCAAAGAAACACAAAGGGTTTCCCAAGAGTCTGGCAGAGTATTAAGAAGCCAAAGTCCTTGTATCTCATTATCAAAAGTAACTTCCATTCCAGATAGCTCATCAAGGACGCCCAAAAAATTATTTATGTGATCAAGGATAGGGTTTCCTTCCTTGTATTTAAAGGTCATCAATTGCTTTAGCAGAAACAATTTGTTGTTCCCGATTTTTGAAGCATAAAGAGTCTCTTGCTTTTCCCACATGTATCTCGTTCACAATATGGTTGCGAACATTATCTTTAACCCATTGTCGTATATATCTACATACTTGTTGGTGCTCGAAATCCCAATCTTCATCAGGTTTATGAGCTGAAAAATGGGTAGATGCATCTTCTTCACGAACAACAAGTCTTTCATCTTGCTTCTCCAACTATTATAATTTCTCCCATTTAAACATACCATCTTGCTCATATTCACCTCTATTCCGTAACAATCTGGATAAATAGCCAATGCTCTGATACCACTTGTTAGGACCGAAAAAAAATTAGGTGTCATGAGGAAGCTAGTAAAGCAAACATTTAACGACGAAAAATCATATAACAAAGAGAAATCTACCAAAAGAGACACAAACATTTAATGTGGTTTGGTCAACTGACCTACGTCCACAACGAAGATGAGCAATCTACTATAGTAAAAGAGAGTACAAAATATCGAGAGAACAACCTCACGAAGAGGCAAACACAAGTGACACACTAACACTTGTCCCGTAAAGTTCTCCCCCTAAACACGACTCTCAAACCCCATATGGCTACATTGTGGATGTTACTGAATGAGAAGGAAGGATCCTTAATTTATAGAACTCCAAACCTTTTCCTACAAGAAAAAGGACTAGCCAAATATGAGAGATTTGTAATTTCCTTCTGCAAGAAGATTAACTAAAACTTTATTATTTTTGGCAAATAAAAATATTTAGCCTAAATAATGTAGTTCTATCTAATTTTTATTATAAATTGTATTCGACAAAACTTATCTAAAAAAGTCATATTCTTAAAAAGGTAAAAATATATTTTGTTTTTCAAAAAAATGCCACATATAAAGAAAAATCCATGTGGCAGGCGAGTGCGCCCACACTTTTTGCCATATCAGCGTCTGTTACGACCCCAAATCGGCCGGGTCGTGATGTCACCTCTCATAAAGACAAGGTCAGCTGACACAACACCCATATTAACCCTTTAATCATTAAGAGTCATTTTTAAGCCTTTTATTAAACAATTGTTTCGTAATATAAATCTAAATACAACAACAACAACCCAGTATAATCCCACTTAGTGGGGTCTGGGGAGGGTAGTGTGTACGCAGACCTTACCCCTACCCTGGGGTAGAGAGGCTGTTTCCAAATAGACCCCCGGCATCCTTCCCTACAATATAAATCTAAATAATCGTGCGAAAATAACATACAAGCCCGATATGGGGTGTCACTAGCCATGAGCATTTACCAAGGTCTGAATACAACAAAAATAGTAAAAATGTGCTAAGTACAGAAATGAAAATGAGAGGAAAGAAAGCAGTGATGCAAACGTCGTGCAGCCACCTTGCTAACTCCGATGACTCTGCGTCTGAGCAACCAACACCCGCTACCGGGTTCCAAAATACCTGAATCTGCATACGAGGTGCAGGGAGTAATGTGAGTACTCCAACCCAGTAAGTAATAAGAGTAAATAAAGACTGAGCAGTAGGAAACAATGAATCCACATTTATCTTAAACCCAATAAGCACAACAGGCTTCCAAATCAGAATACGAGTCAATCGTCTCATTTAAAATCCAGCTTTTGGTAAAAATATTTAAAATGCCTTCTGAAAGATTCAGTAGGGGTTTAATGCCATTTTTAATAAAAGAGCTTAAAAACATAATCGGCTCCTCGGGCAAAACATAGTTCGTAAACAGCCCATCGGTCTCTCTCAGTCATCAACTCACGATCACTCGGACCATCAATAAAATAGGGAACCCAACCCAAACACTTTTCACATTTCTAAGAAATATAGTGATAAAACCATATTTAACAATAACTAGGTAAAAACATGACTGAGGATATGCTTTCAAAACAAATAGAGTGAGGAAAAATAGTAAAAATGCCCTTAAGGGTCTCAACAAGTCGGCACAAGGCCCCAAACATGGCATACAGCCCAAAATATAATATCAATCTCTAGAACATAGAATATCATAAGGTTTCAAATCAAATACGCGACTTAACAATCGTACGGGACGGACCAGGTCACAATTCCCAACGGAGCACAACTCCACGCTCATCATCTAGCGTGTGCGTCACCTCAAAATAACACAACGATGTGTAATCTGGGGTTTCAAACCCTCATAACAATATTTACAATCATTACTTACCTCGATCCGGTCCAAACTCTAGCCCGCGATGCCTCACCAGCACGAATCGACCTCCGGATGCTCTAAATCTAGCCACAATCAGTACATAATCATTAAAATATGCCAAGGGAGCGAAGCCCACTTGAAAATATCCAATTTAACATCAAAATCCCAAAATTGCTCAAACCCGCCCCCCGGGCCCACGCTTCGAAATCCGACGAAACTCACAAAATCCGACAACCCATTAAACCACGAGTCCAACCATACCAAAATTACTAAATTCCAATAATAATTCAGTCTCTAAATCTTCAAATCTTATTTTCAAATTCCTAGGTCCAAATTCCCAATTTACACCTCAAAAACATGTAATCTAGTTGGATTATTCGATGATAATTCAATATTATGGAGTAAAAATAATCACAAGTAACTTACCTCAATATTTCCCATGATTTCTTGCTTAAAAATCGCCCCAACCCGTGTTCTTTCACCAAAAACAGTCAAAATGAGCTAAAAACGTAACAACTTTAATAAATCCGATTCTGGTCGCTAAAGGTCCAATCTGGTCGCTAAAAGCTGCATACCATATCTGATGCACCAGCAGTCTTTAATTTCACTAAAATGGCTCTAACTCCATCATACGAACTCGCAATTCGATGATTCTTGTTCCTATGAGTCACAAATAATGATACAAACATAGTCCTTCAATCGAAACTCAATTCGGAGCTCCTTTGCTCAGTGCGATATCCATTTCGCTCATTAAACAATTAACTCATGATTCGCGTCAAAAACCCAATCGTGACTTGATAAAATTAGACAAAACTTTCCAGATCACTCCTATAATTCATTATCAAAATTCTGGAAGTCTCAAAATCAAATTTCGATCTCTAGAACTAAAAATGGACCTTTGGATCATTACATGCTTATGCTCAAAACGCCAAAATCTTCCAAAAACTCTTCGAAAACATATCCGAGCCTCATGGGACACCGACCAAACATGCCAACACACCCCATAACATAATTCAAACTTGGTCCAACCTTCAGAACGCTCAAAACAGCATCAAAACATCATATCACCCTCGGATTCAAGCCTAAGAATTCCAAAACTTCCGAATTTCGAATTCGATTAAAAAGTTTATCAAACCTCGTCCGAATGACCTGAAATTTTGCACACACATCACAAATGACATAGTAGACCAACTCCCATTTCCAGAATTTCATTCTGACCCCGATATCAAAATTTCCACTGCCGACCGAAAAATGCCAAATTTCTAATTTCGCCAATTCGAGCCTAATCTACCATGGACCTCCAACATACATTCCGGACGCGCTCCTAAGTCCAAAATCACCTAATAGAGCTAACCAAATCATAGAAATCCAAGTCCAAGATCGAATACTAAAAAGTTAAAACTTGGTCAAACCTTTCAAATTTCATGCTTCAACTGAGAACTGTTCTTCCAAATTTATACCAATTACCCTGAAAACCAAAACTAACGATTTACATAAGTCATAATATATCACACGGGGCAATTCATGTCTGAGAACTGGAGATCAAAGTGCAGCAGCTGAAAACGATCGGTCGGGTCGTTACATCGTCTGGGGTGGTAATGGCTCTCAAAAGGCCAAGTTGAGGATGGTAATTAAGACCGGGCATAGTTAGGGGAGGATACTAATAATTTGAGTCAAGTTTAGGGGTGGTTCAAGCTATTTTACCTTTAAAATATGATTCACAAAGTTGTATTCCAATTCTTCTATAAATTTCGACATCGCTTACAAAATTTTCTGCGTACGCCCCTGGTTGAAATTTGCTTCTGGCTCTGCTGATTATATATTAGTATTTAGTCTTACAAAAATTCATACTTCCAGAGTAGGCTACTGGATTACAGGATTAATAACTTTGTTTCTTCTCATTGTTATTTTATTTTACATGAGCAGATTTATTTCAAAAGAGAAAAAGGGGAAAAACATGAATGGGAAAATAAAAAAGAAAAGAGGAAAAGAAGAATTAGATTTTTCCAATAAACAATAACCACATCCTTAAAATATTAAACATCAGAAATCTCCTTTCAGGGAATAGTATAAGAATAAATGCACAAATTTGTTGGAAACTCATGAACCCATCTCACATGCACAACTGCTTTTAGTTTTTAAAAGATGTTCAAACACAACGCGCGCGGACGCACCCCCCCCCCCCCNACATCGGAAAAGAAAAGTTCTTTTTGGAGCTTTTTAAGCACTTGTCCTTTTTGTGTCTTTGATTTAGGACACATACTTTTAGGCGTGTGCCATTAAGTACACTATAAATTTATATATTATATAATCAAAGACTTGGACTTGGACTTGGACTTGGACTTGGGCGCGGGCCGGGTCGGATCCTAAAGTTAATTATTTTATTTTGTGATAAAAAATTAAATTTATTTGAATTTTAAATTCAAAATTCGAATAAATAATTATGTCTGTTATGAAAGGGTCCAACCAAACATGTTTGTTTGTGAAACAAGACATCTTTTCTGAAAAGGTCTGTTGGTTGCCTATAAATACACAAGAATTCCAACGAATTGGCATAGAAAATCACAAGTGTTATTGCAGGCTTTCTTATATCCTGAAGAGAATCGTTTTGTATTTTTGGTAAATTAGTATACAAGCGATAACTCTTTAAGGACAGACGATTTTCATGCCTCAAAGCCATTTTTTGTTTATTATTTTCTAACAATCTTAAATAGCTATTCTGTTATGGAGAAATTGATATCTGTTGTTGAAAATCCGAAGGAGTTCATCAAACTTGATCGCTTTGATGGAACCAACTTTACCCGCTGGAGAGACAAGATGATATTCTTGCTGTCTGCTCTCAATATCTACTATGTTCTCGATTCTGCCTTGCCTGCAATGCCTGAGCCCACAGCAGAAGATTCTGACGCAGTCAAGGAAGAAAGGAAGAAACGAGAACACGATGAACTGTTGTGTCGCGGCCATATTCTGAATACCTTGATGGATCGACTCTATGATCTCTACTGCAATCTGAAGTCGCCAAGGGAGATTTGGACTGCTCTACACACTGCATACTAGAATGAAAAATGAGGTATAGATAAATTCCTGGCTCTGCAGTACTTTGAATTTAAAATATTTGATACTAGGCCTATAATGGATCAGATTCATGAACTGCAAATCTTACTATCAAAACTAAGTGATCATGAAGTTAAAATTCCCGATGCACTTCAAATAGGTTCTATTCGAAATTGCCTTCCTCTTGGAATGCCTATAGAAAGAAAATCCTACATTCAATGGATAAAATGATTGTGGAACAATTCCGTACTCACATTCAAATTGAAAGTGAGAATCGTGCTCGTGATGCTATTAGTTAGCCCTCGAGTTCCACAGTCAATTTTGTCAGTCAGAATGGTTCAGGAAGTGGGAACAAAAATCTAAAAGTTTTCAAAAAGTCTTATTTTAAAAAAAGAAAGAACTTTAGTTGTGTGACGATCCAAAGGGTCATCACCTATTTTATCTCTCTTTCCGTGCTTCAAAGGCCTCGAAGACCTCATTTGGGGTTGCCTCGATTTGCACGTGTAGTCCGGGCGCGTAGCAGGAAAGCCTAAATATGAATTCTATGTGAAAAATGCTAAAATTTGATATTAATATGAATAAATTTGACTTCGGTCAACATTTTGGGTAAACGGACTCGGAGGGTCCGTAGAAAAATATGGGACTCGGGCATATGCCCGGAATCGAATTTCGAGGTCCAGAGCCCAAAAAATGAATTTTTCTGTGAAATTGTTTTTCTGAAATTATTAAGGAAAATGGAAATGAAAATTGATTAGAATGTGTTGGTATCGGGCTCGTATTTTGGTTCCGGTGCCCGGTACAGGTCTTATATGTGTTTTAATATGTTTTTGTGAAATTTTGTTGAAATCGGATGGCATTTGACGGTTTCAGACTTGAATCTCAAAAATTGGAAGTTTATGAAGTTTGAAGAAAAATTAATGATTTTGAGGTTTGATTCCTCGTTTCTGATGTTATTTTGGCAATTTGATCACACGGTTAAGTTCGTAGGATGTTGTTGAGTTAGTATGTTTGTTTGGTTAGGATCCCCGAGGGCTCGGGAGTGTTTCGGAGGTGTTTCAGAGTGTTTTGAACTTAGAAAAGTTGCAGAAAATCCAGTTCTAGTATTCTGGTATGTTGTTCTATGCGATCGCATAGGAGCTCCGCGATCACATAGTGTAAGTCTTAGTTGCCCATTTTTTTTTTGTTCTATGCGATCGCACAGCTTGATCCGCGATCGCATAGCTTAGCCTAGTCCCTTCAATGTGAACGCAACCTTTGTTCCGTGATCGCAATGTGTAAAAGCCAAATCCGGAATGGAGCTTGTATTTCCTCTATGCGTTCGCAATTACCATCATGCGATCGCATTGGCCAAACTTCCTATCCCTATGCGATCGCATTCCCTTTCCGCGATCGCATAGAGAAAATTTCGCCCAGTTATATTTTAAATTTCATAAACAGTAGCTACGAGATTACTTCAAAAACACACGAGCTCTCTTCTTCCCCAAGCACTAAGGAGTCCATTGAAGCTTCATTTCATCAAGGCCTCTTGGGTTAGTAAATCCCAACTTGTTTTCTTCATTTTCCATCATCATTTATCAAATTCCTAAGCTCAAATCATGTAATCTAGGGTTGAAATTGGGGAAAACGGGTAGAGTTAGGGCTTTTCAATTTTTTTTGATTTAGACCTTGTTTTGGTGTCGAATTTGAAAACAAATTATATAGTCGGGCTCGTGGGTGAATGAGGGATTTAATTTTGGTCCGAACCTCGTATTTTGACCAAGCGGGCCCGGGGCAATTTTGGAATTTTTAGGAAGAAAGCTTGGAAATCTATGATTAGGCATTGAGTTTGATTTGTTTAGCATATATTGATATTATAAAGTCGTTATTGTATAGATTTGATTGAGTTGGAGCCGAATTCAAGAGGGAAAGCGGTCGTTGTGGATTGATTTGGCCGTGGAAGTTGAGGTAAGTGTTTGGTTTAACCCTAGTTTGAGGGAATAGGAGTTAAGTCTTGTTTGCTATTTGCTAATTGATCGAGTATGATGTATAAGAATGGTGACGAGTATCTATACATCGGTGTCTAGCATGACCGTGAGTCCTTAATTGCGAATAGTCGGTTGTTGTTATGCCTTCCATGTCTAATTGATGATTTCTATATGTGGTAAAGGCTTTGTGATAGAAGTTGTGATCTTGGAACTTCATGGAGCATTGGATCGTTTAGAAATATAAATCGTGAAGGTATATGAGATAAGTAACTCCTTAGATCTTGGCTTAAGTGATAATGTGAATCATGAGAAGAAAACGAAAGAAAGAGGAGAGTTAACGATTTATTCCCTTGCCGGGATGTTGTTGGTTATTGATGTTGCACCCTTGCTGGGTTTCTATTTGTTTGATTGTGTGCCCTTCCCAGGACTTCCATTCTTGTTTTATTATGCCTTTGCCCTTGTTGTGATTGTTGATTGGGCAAGGAAGAGTCTTAAATGATATGGAGCGGATTGCACGCCGCAACAATGATATATATGTGGGTCGGATTGCACGCCGCAACAATGATGATATGGATCGGGTTGCATGCCGCAACAATGATATATACATGGATCGGGTTGCACGCCGCAACAGTGTTGCTATACATTAGGATCGGGTTGCGCACTGCAATAATTATTGATACAAGTGTGTTTATTTGGATGTTTGATTCTTGTCCGCTGTTAATTACAAGTTGTCCTTAGATTGTTAGTTCGGATTTACTATTAATATTGTTATCTCCCCACAGCATGCTCCCCCTCCCATATCGTTTACTTGCCTAGACTTTTTTGATTCCGCTATATATATATAATTGCATAGGTTTATGTGGTGGTCCATTCTAGCCTCGTCACTACTTCGCCTGGGTTAGGCTAGATACTTACCAGCACATGGGGTCGGTTGTGCTGATGTTACACTCTGTGCTATTTGCACAGGTCCAGGTTTCGAGCAGCAGCAACAGTACTAGCACGGGAGCAGGCCTTCAGTCCATCGAGACACCGAAGTAGCCTTGGAGGTGTCCGCCGGCCCGACGTCTCATCTATCCTTACTTTTGACTGTCATTTCATTGTATTCGAGATAAACAGATTTATGTTTCTTTCAGACTTTGTATTTAGTACTTCTTAGATGTTCGTGAGTATGTGACTCCAGTTCTTGGGTAGAGATATATGTTGGGATTCCGTATTTTATTCAGCTATTTAAAATTGAGACTTCTGCTTATGATTTTAATCCCGTTGCTTTTATTTTAATGTTGTTAATTATTAAAAAGGAACATGTGTTTAATCGATCAGTAAGTACATTTGGCTTGCCTAGCTTCTACGAGTAGGTGCCATGACTCCCGAGGGTGGGAAATCCAGGTCGTAACAAGTTGTCATCATTGTGGAAAAAAGGCCATATGATTCGGGACTGTAGATATAGAAAGGCGGGAATAAATTTCAATGTAGGCAATACCGAAAAGTCAGGAAAGATTGAAAAATATGGAAATTCTGAGAAGGCAAACGTAGTGGAAAATTCTGCCCAAGGACTGGTTGCCATGGTTTCTGCAATGCAAATTGGTATGGTCACCGTATTTAATATGGCTACCGCTGCTACAATTACTCAAGACTGGTGGCTAGATTCGGGTGCTACTACTCATGTCTGTTATGACAAGACGATGTTCAAGACATATGCGGAAGTACAGGATTCTGAACAAGTCTTGATGGGAAACCATGTTACGGCAGATGTTGGAAAAGGAAGCATTGATATTAACTTCACATCTAGCCAGAAGTTGACATTACAGAATGTGTATCATGTTTCTGATATGAAGAAAAACTTAATGTCCGTTGTTTTGCTGTCAAAGAAAGGCTTCAAGATAGTTATTGAATCTGATCATGTAATAGTGTATAAGAATGGAGTTTTTGTTGGAAAAGTCTATAACTGTAACGACATATTCAAATTTAGTATTAATGAAATAAATTATGTTTATGCTTATATTGTTGATTCTGATTCTTGTTTATGGCATGCTAGACTAGGACATTTAAATTTTGGCTCCTTGAATTATATGTCCAAAAATAGTTATATCTCATGTAAAACTCAACATATAAAATGTGAAATTTGCATACAAGCAAAGATGACAAAGAAACCATTTCGTAAAGTTGAGAGATTCACAGAACTATTAGATTTAATACATTCAGACTTGTGTAAATTAAATGGAGAATTAACTAGAGGAGGCAAAAGATATTTTATTACTTTTATAGATGACTTCTCTAGATTTACATATGTTTACCTACTTAGAACTAAAGACGAAGCTTTTTAAAAGTTTAAAGAATACAAGTCTGTTGTGGAAAATCAAAGGAATAGGAAAATTAAAAAATTTTGAAGTGATAGAGGCGGAGAATATTTTCCTAACGAATTTAATAAGTTCGGTGAAGAGCATGGACTAATACATCAAATGAGTGCCCCTTAAACTCCTCAACAAAATGGGTTGGCGGAAAGAAAAAATAGAACTTTGGTGGATATGGTTAATGCTATGTTACTTAATGCACATTTGCCACATAATTTATGGGGTGAAGCACTACTAACTGTATGTTATATCTTAAATAGAGTGCCTTCAAAAAGCATGCATATTTCGCCTTATGAGTTTTAGAATGGTAGAAAACCAAATTTAAATTATTTTAAAGTGTGGGGGTGTATATCCAATTATAGAGTACCTGACCATCAAAGAACAAAATTGGATCCTAGAGGAATTAAAAGTGTTTTTGTAGAATATGCACAATACTCCAAAGCATATAGACAGCTAGATCTAGAATCTAATGTCATTATAGAATCTATTCATGTTGAATTTATTAAAAATAGATTTATAAATGACAATGTTGATGAAATGACTGAATTAAATGGAAACTTATTGATGCTAATAAATTGTCACATTCTAAAATTATTACAAATAAAGAAAGAAGTGATGATATGCAGATAGAACCAAGGAAAAGCCAAAGAATAAGAAAAGAAAAACATCTTTGTTCTGATTTTATTTCTTCACAATCTATAGTATTTCTTGTTGAAGGAGATAGGACAAACATTTGTAATCAAATTCCTATTGTATTAAATGTTGAAGAAGACCCAAAGACGTTTCAAGAAGCAATGTCTTCTAGAGACGCTGCCTTTTAGAAAAGGGCATTGATGATGAAATGGACTCAATTATATCCAACAACACTTGGGTTTTAGTTGATCTTCCTCTTGGATCAAAGCCTATAGGTTGTAAGTGGGTCTTTAGGAGAAAGTATAATACAGATGGTTCTGTCCAAACCTTCAAAGCAAGATTAGTTGCAAAAGGTTTCACTCAAAAGGAAGGCATAGACAATTTTGATACATATGCTCTCGTTGCAAGAATAACATCTATTAGAGTCCTTTTATCCTTGGCCTCTTTCTATGATCTTTATGTACATCAAATGGATGTTAAGACAGCCTTTTTAAATGGGAACCTTAGTGAAGAAATATATATGCAACAACCTAAAGGATTTGTTCTTCAGGGAAACGAGAAGAATGTTTGTAAATTGATAAAGTCTCTTTATGGTCTCAAACAAGCGCCTAAACAGTGGCATGAAAGGTTTGATAGTCTAATACTATCAAACGGGTTCGTACATAATAATGCAGACAAGTGCATTTACTCTAAATTTACCAAGGAATATTTAGTAATAATTTGTTTATATGTCGATGACATGCTGATTTTTGGTACGAATCTACGAGGAATTACTGAGACCAGGAAGTATCTAGCTTCAGTTTTTAAAATGAAATATTTAAAAGAAGTTAATACTATTTTGGGAATCAAGGTCAAAAGAGATAACAAGCGAGTGACTTTGTCACAAGCACATTATATAGATAAAAATCCTTACTAAATTCAGTCATTTAGGAATAAAGGAGTATAATTGTCACGACCCCAACCCCGATCATGATGGCGCCCAACAGACTGCTAGGCAAGCCCGACCAATTTAACAACCTTAACCATTTCTATACATTTCATGATTAATTAACACATATAAATTACTAAGTCATAATATTGGAAATCTTAAATAGAGTTAAAACATGCGGAATCCCAAGTAACAATACTACTATATAGCCCGAAGAATCTGGTGTCATAAGTCTGAGCTTCTAATACATGAGTATCAACCTACTACATATCGTTCTAAAGAAGTACGGAATAAAGCAATTAGATAAAGGGAAGATCAGGGTTGCAGAAGTCATGCAGCAACCTTGATGCTCCCGAAGGTGTGCTGCCCACCTGGAAGTCCTCAACAGTCTAAGACGCACCTGGATCTGCACGCAAGGTTCAGGGAGTAATGTGAGTTCCGACCCAGTGAGTAATAAACATAAATAAAGGCTGAGAATAAGAAATCCTAGATAGGCACATTGTAATCTATAAATACAGCAATTTAAACCAAGTAGTATAAAATCAGTAAACCACTGAAAACAAATTATGGAAATGCTGCAACAGATAAGCAAATAAATGACTGTCAAATAAGGAATGCAACACATAGTACGGTACTCTCTAGAACCCGCTGCGGCGTGCAGCCCACTCCATTTATTTATCGTCGATAGCGCTCACTAGGGGTGTGCAGATTTCGGGAGGGGCCCCTTACGGCCCAAGCGCAATATCAAGCCATCTCGTGGCATCAAATAGGCCCTTGACCTCATATTATTATCAATATAATACTGTTGCGGCGCACAGCCCGATCCCAAACTCAGTCCAGAATCACATAAGCCTTCGGAAATAATAAAATAGTAGTTCTCATACCAAAAGATCGCTAGAAATATCATTAAGTTTCAAATCTGAGTAAAAGTGGCTAGGTTAGCAAAATAGTTTTTAACAATAAAGCTGAGTCCAAGTATTTTGTCAAAATAGTGAGGAAATAGAAATAACTATCCCTGAAGGGTCCAAACCGTTGGCACGAAGCCCAAATATGACAATTTATCCAAATAATGATGATATCATGTAAATTTCAATCAAATACGCAGCAAATTCATCAATCAGGACGGACCAAGTCATAATCCCCAACGGTGCTCTACCCCACGCTCGCTACCCGGCGTGCAAGTCACCTCAATATAACACTACGATATGTAAATCCGGGGTTTCAAACTATCAAGACATCATTTACATCTATTAATCACCTCAAGCCGGCCAAAACTCTAGCTCGCTATGCCCTTGCCTATCAAATCGGCCTCCTCGCGCGTCGAATCTGACCAAAACCACAACGAATACGTCACAATATGCCAAAGGAACCATACCCAATCGAAAAATATTAAAAATCTCGAAATCGGCAAAACCCGAGCCTCTGGACCACTTCTTGAAACTCAGAAATTCTTACACCAACGGGTTCTTTATCTCGCCACGAGTCTATACGTATAAAGAAAACAAAAATTGGGGTCCAAATGACCCCTCAAATCCCAATATTTGCTCTCTTAAGTTCAAGCCCTAAATCACCTTTTTTGTCCATTAATTTCTTAAGTTTTCAGCCCTAATCCGTGTTTTGGCACCATATAATCGTGTTTTAAGTCCAAGAATCCTTACCTTATCGAAGCTACTTGAAAACACTCTTCAAAATCGCCCACAATACTCCAAGTTCGAAGTTAGAATGAGAAACCCTTCAAAATTTTGCGAAGATGAACTTTTATACCTTCCGCCCAGACATCACCGCTTCTGCGGTCAACATTCTGCTTCTGCAAAAATTCACTAAAGTCCAGAACCGCTTCTGTGGTCGAAATCCCGTATCTGCGGCTCCGCAGATGCGGTACCCAATCCGCACCTGCGATCCCAGGCCTTCCCTTCACCTTCCGCTTCTGCGATACCAGTGCCGCATCTGCGATACCGCAGATGCGGCTCCTCGTCCGCTTCTACGGAAACAGCTCTCCAAGACAAATTTCGCACCTACGACCTCCGCTTCCGCATCTGCGAGACCGCTTCTGCGGTCCCAAATCCGCAAAAGCGAAAATACCAGAAGCAGCAGCAAATTTCCAATTTCACAAGTCCACATCTTCCCGTTAACTATCCGAAATCACCTCGAGGCCCCCGGGACCTCAACCAAAAGCACCAACACCTCCTATAACATCATTCAAACTTGTTCCAATCATTAAAACACCTCAAACAACACCAAAACCATCAAATTACATCGAATTTAAGCCTAAGTTCTTCTAAAACTTCTGAAACACGCATTCGATCAAAAACCCAACCAAATTACCTCCGAATGACCTGAAAGTTTACACACACATCCCAAATCACCTAACAAGCTACAACAACTCTCGGAATTATATTCCAACACTCGGATCAAAATCTCACCTATCAACCGGAATTTGTCAAAATAATAACTTCGCCAATTCAAGCCTAGTTCTACACCGGACCTCCAAAATCACTTCTGATCACACTCCTAAGTCAAAAATCATCCCCCGAAGCTAACCGAATCATCGAAATTCATATCCGAGCCCTCTAACACAATAGTCAACATCCGGTTGAGTTTTTCCAAACTAAGTCTTCCTTAAAGAGACTAAGTGTCTCATTTTCCTTCAAAAAATCAATCCGAACTAACTCAATCTCACAAGACACTGATAATGAAGCATAAAGAAGCAGAAAATGGGGGAAACGGGGCGGTAATTCATGAGACAACGGGTCAGGTCATCACATCCTCCTCAACTTAAACAAATGCTCGTCTTTGAGCGAGTCGAGAAACATAAATGAAGCCTCAAACAGGTGGGGATATCTGCTCCGCATCTCCCGCTCGGACTCCCAGGTAGCCTCCTCCACGGGCCGACCTCTCCACTGCACCTTCACCGAAGCTACATCTTTTGATCTCAATTTCTGAACCTGACGCTCCAAAATTGTTGCTGGCTCTACATCATAAGTCAAATCACCCTCCAACTGGACCGTACTG
The DNA here is from genome assembly GCA_026770625.1 of Nicotiana glauca. Classification (NCBI taxonomy): domain Eukaryota; kingdom Viridiplantae; phylum Streptophyta; class Magnoliopsida; order Solanales; family Solanaceae; genus Nicotiana; species Nicotiana glauca. The sequence goes on from MU773364.1 coordinate 54,083, forward strand.
AAATCCAGAACATGGGACGGGTCCCCAATATACTTCTGAAGCATGGAAACATGGAAAACTGGATGCACACTCGACAAGCTGGGTGGCAAGGCAAGCTTATAAACCACCTCCCCAATCCTCCTAAGTACTTTAAAAGGCCCAATAAATCGCGGACTCAGCTTTCCTTTCTTTCTGAATCTCATAACACTCTTCGTGGGCGAAACCTTCAACAGGACCTTCTCACCAACTATGTAGGATACATCTCGAACCTTCTGGTCCGCATAGCTCTTCTGCCTCGACTGCGCCGTGCGAAGCCTCTCCTGAATTACCTTCACTTTATCCAAAGCATCCTGAACTAAATCTGTCCCCAATAGTCTAGCCTCGTCGGGCTCGGACCAACCAACTGGAGATCTACACTGTCTTCCATACAAGGCCTCATACGGTGCCATCTAAATGCTGGACTGATAGCTTTTGTTGTAGGCAAACTCTACAAGCGGTAGAAACTGATCCCATGACCCTCCAAAATCAATAACACAGGCGCATAACATATCTTCCAATATCTGAATGGTGCGCTCGGACTGCCCATCCGTCTGAGGGTGAAAAGTTGTGCTCAACTGCACCTGAGTGCCACACTCTCGCTGAACTGACTTCCAAAATTGGGAAGTAAACTGAGTGCCCCGATCTGATATGATGGAAACTGGAACACCATGCAACCGAACAATCTCCCGAATATATAACTCTACAAGACGCTCTGAAGAATAAGTGGTACAAACAGGAATGAAGTGCGCGGACTTGGTCAGCATGTCTACAATCACCCAAATAGCATCGAATTTCTTCAAAGTCCGTGGGAGTCCGGTAACAAAATCCATAATAATCCTCTCCCAATTCCACTCGGGAATAACCATCTGCTGATGCAAGCCACCCAGTCTCTGATGCTCATATTTCACCTGCTGACAATTGAGACATCGAGCTACAAACTCCACAATATCTTTCTTCATCATCCACCACCATAGTGTTGTCTAAGATCCTAACACATCTTCGTGGCACACGGATGAATAGAATACCGCGAGTTGTGGGCCTCCTCCAATATCATCTCCCGAAGCCCATCCACATTGGGCACGCAAATCTGGCCCTGCATCCTCAGCACCCATCTTCACCAATGGTCACATCTCTAGCATCATCATGCTGAACTTTTTCCTTAAGGACAAACAAATGCGGATCATCATATTGGCCCTCTCTGATGTGGTCATATAAGGAAGACCGAGAAACCACACAAGCCAACACCCGACTGGGCTCCGAAATATCTAATCTCACAAATCGATTGGCCAAGGCCTAAATATCAACTGCAAATGGCCTCTCCTTGACTGGAATGTACGCCAAGCTCCCCATACTCACCGCCTTTTGGCTCAAAGCATCGGCCACTACATTGGCCTTCCCTAGATGGTACAAAATGGTAAAATCATAATCCTTAAGCAACTCTAGCCACCTCCGTTACCTCAAATTGAGGTCCTTTTGCTTGAACAAATGCTGAAGAATGCGGTGATCAGTGAATACCTCACAAGATACGCCATACAAGTAATGCCTCCAAATCTTTAATGCATGAACTATAGCAGCCATCCAAATCATGGACAAGGTAGTTCTTCTCGTGGGGCTTCAACTGATGAGAAGTATAAGCAATAACTCTACCCTCCTGCATCAATACACAGCCAATCCCAACTCTCGAAGCATCAAAATATGTCACACCTCCTTTTTCACTACTACACCCTGTGAAGGGTATAATAAAAGGAGTTTTTTTTCTAATTAAAGGACAATCGAAATGGGATTCGTTTATTAAGAGATTCAGAGTCACCACTTGGGAGATCTATGGTATCCCAAGTCACCGGTTTGAATCCCGAATCGAGGAAAGGGTTTGACTCTATATTATAGTCGCGAACCAGAAATCCGAGTAAGGAATTCTGTTAACCCGGGAGAAGGGGTTAGGCACTCCCAAGTTCCATGGTTCTAGCACGGTCGCTCAACTGCTACATTTGGCTAAAATCTGATTTTTATACATGTTAAAGCCTATAGTGCAATTTTAGAATTTTTACTGCTTTTAATCACAAGTTTTAAGGAAGTGAACGTCGTTTAAAAACGTATTTTTGGACCACGTCACATGAAATGCACCCGGATCCTCGACACATTCTTATTCAACGTTTTGGAATTTGAATTTGGGTTGCATGAAATGCACACTCGTATTTGAGAAGGTAAAATTATTAAAAACGCACCTAAAGTGGCTAGCGTGTTATTATTTTTGCAGGAGGCCGTGAACTTCACTAAACAGCACGCCCCGAATTCTAAGTATTTTAATACAAGCATTTAATGAGGGCCCCGCAATTTATATGCTTTGTTCGTTGGGGCTCGTCTCATTTTTTATTTAAAGGCCAACCTAGAGCAAACTACAATTTTCTACTTAAATTTATCTCTAAAGAATCCTAGTTACGTACTATTATAAAATTCGGGCTTCAAGTTCAAGTCCGGATTCAAACAAAAGGGCAAACCTTCTAGTTTGGACCCGCTACCTAACCCGAAGGCCTAGATTTGTATTACTTCTTTCGTTTTTCTTTTTATCAATTGTGGCCCACAATTTTCAGTAATTATTTGCCCACGTTTGGGATCGAGTAAGGGGTGTGATAGTCAAAATGCCTGGGTACTAATTAGTTGAATGGGCAAGAAGTGGGCCTGGTCCAATCCTGACTATTTCTCACAATTGGGCCTCATTGAAGTGCGAAATATTTGGACAATCTAAACTACCAACTGGATCGGAACAACCAATGCAAATTTAATTTAGCATGCTGAAATATTTGAACCGTTGACTTCAGATTGTTCTCACTACTTATGACGCCGATTCTGTTAATATTTGGCAGGGAAGTGAAATTAAATTAACAAACTACCAAGCGTAATATTCTCAGGCTGATGGAAGACAAATAACTTCAAATCTGTAAAGCATCGAATCATTTTAAGAAGCTGAAACTGTTTAATCTTAATAACTGGCATCGATAACTATTAAACCTATTTTCAAAAGCTATTATCAGATCATGTAACGTGTTTCAATGCATATACTGATGTTAGATCATTATTTCGTGCTTAATTTTGGATTTCACTGTCTATTAACAAGGTATCAATCTTCAAATGATACTAAAACTACACTAGATGAGCTGTATGATCACAAACTAACCAACTGAATTTACACAGTTCGGTTATACAGTCCAGGCCTCTATTTAACTTGAATGTACACACAAATCAGTATTAAACTATATGAAATAACTACATCTAATACCTATTTAACTATCAATATATAACAATTCAAACAAGCACAGTTCAAAAGGCAAGGAGGAGAGCAGTTTTATTCTATTTCCAACTCGGAGTTACATCAAAGTGGATTTGAATGTGTACCTGAAATTGCAAGGTAACAAAAGAAAAGAGGAAGATCAACAGCAGTAAACAGTGGAACAACCAGCAGCCACAAGTTCGATTTCAACCCCAAATTATGTTAAAACACTCCGGAACAATTTGTAAAAGGCCCATATAGCAGTAAATCAACCAACGCAGATCAGATGAAGCCAAACAGACTCAAAAATCGACCCCAAATCCCTCTGAATTTGAAAGTTGAAAATGTTCCAATCATTTTGACCTCCTATGAATCGAATGCTTGATCTAAAGCTGAAATTCAAGCTTGATCTAAAGTGATCTTCAATGAGACAATGTTTTTTAGTTTTCTGTTGTTTTTTTACTAAATTTTTTTTGGTTTTTCTGGAGTTTTTGATCTAGGATCTCAAGGAGTTTTTGAATTTGAAATTCAAATCTTAACTGATGAAAACTGGTGGAAAGTGGGGGGAAATTTTCAGATTCTCCAACTTGTAAATGAAGGCATTAGGTCTGCTTTTTATATGCAAGGAAGGGGCAGGAATGTTCTAGAGGTTTTCACTCATTCCCCCCCCCCCCTTTTTATTTCAGAATTTAGTCATTAATCTCTAAATGTGTGGCTTGTTGCCCAAGTTACTGTATGAAGAATGCAGAAACTTACACTAACGCCCCTTTCTAGAAGGACCTAGGATATTCTAGCTTTGTTTTCTACCTATGGATTACCTATACTACCCTCATTTCTATTCTGAAATTGCTTAGCCTTAACAAAATGAGCCATTTCCAATGCCCAAACTACCCCTGATTACCCCTGAAATTACTAACACTAGTTAAACTATCAGCTATAACCAAACAACCTACTTAACTATGGTTAATCAATCAAGGCTAGAACCAATTATTTACAATCAAACAGACCTTAAAATCAAACTAACTTGACAGATTTAGCTAATCATGAAATTACATCTAAAATCAAATTGCAGTAAACAAACATGGGTCGATTAATTGAACCAACCACAAAATCAAACAGAACAGAATTAAATCACACATGAAAACTAGAACAGTATCAATTAGCATGAAGAAAATTATTCAAACTAGCAAAAGCTTAAACTAAACCCTATAACACTGAACATGCTCGAATCTTGAATTTAATGATAAAGAA
>MU773364.1:59034-72583 GCA_026770625.1 Nicotiana glauca
CCCCCCCCCCTTTTTATTTCAGAATTTAGTCATTAATCCCGAAATTTGTGGCTTGTTGCCCAAGTTACTGCATTAAGAATGCAGAAATTTACACAAAGGCCCCCTTCTAGAAGGACCTAGGATATTCTAGCTTTATTTTCTACTTATGGAATACCTATACTACCCCCACTTTTATTCTGAAATTACTGAGCCTTAACAAACTAACCCATTTTAGCTGCCTAAACTACCCCTGAATTGTTCTGAGATTTACTAGACTTGTATTAACTAAATTCCAAGGCCCTTTTATCCTAATTTAAGACTATCAGTTGTAACTAACCTAAATGTATCCAATTCAGCTATAACCAATCATCTTAAACTAAACCTAAACTAATTTAGGACTAACTACTGAACTAAAGGACTTTATGATTAATTAAAGGCACCTAATAATTAACAAAAGAAATACGAAACAACCAGTTAAAATCAGTCGAGCCCAAACAAAGTTGATTAAAAACTATCAAAGCAAAAATTGAATCAATCTAAAACTTAAATGAAGCAGAAACTAACAATCAGACTAGAATCGAGATGAACCAAACTCGAACAAACAATCTGAAATAAAAACAAAGACCAATTTATAGCACAGAATCAGAACCAAAATGTTACGAGAACAGAATTGATTCAAATAAGAAACGAATAATCAAAATTATACCTAAACATTTAAACTAACAGAAATAGAACAACAGTTAGATTAGGTTTAAACTAGACTAAAAATTAAAATCATGCAGAAATTAAAACAAGATTCAATTATCAACAGAAACACGAATCAAACTAACAAAAACCAAAACTCATGAGAACAAAGAAAAAAAAGAAATAATAAAAACGAGAAGAAAAACTTACTGACTTCAGACTTCACATGGCTAACCCGTCGAAATTGATTTCGGTTAATGTTATTTGTCGATTTTGTGAAAAATAGGCACATAACATTAAACAGAAATCGATTGACTTCGAAACTTCCCAAAATAGACTGAACTTCATGAACCCTAGATTTAAAATTTGAGAAGGACCAATGATATTCGAAGTATTTCAGTTAGGGGTTGGGGATGAGGGAGGTCAGGGGAGTATGGGGTGTAAATTTGGTGGGATTTGGATGAGTTAACGTTTTGGCCGGATTTTCGATCTAATATTCGGGAGGTTTGGTTGCGATTTGAAAGAAATTGAGCCTGGATATGGAGAGAGGAGGTGGATGAGTATCTATGGTGTTAATTTGGACGGGAACGGAGCCGGCGCTGCCCCCGGAGGAGCTGAGGATTTGAGGGCGGCGGCATTAGGGTTTACAGGGAAGTGGGTTGTGAGAGAGACAGTGAGGGGTAGGGGGGTTTCGAACAGTTTTATACCTCAATTGATCCAGTTCTCAGTCGTTGGATCGAAGATCCTCGATGGCTGGGATCGTTTCATGGCAGAACGATGTCGTTTTGGTGAGGGGAGGACCGGACCAGGTAATTTTGGGGTTGAGCCTAGGCTATTTGGACGGGCTCGGGGCTATGGGCTCGAATTATGGCCCAAACGTGACATGCCAGCTTCTTTTCCAGATTCTTTTATTTGTTTTCTTTCTTTTTCTTTTGCTCTCTTTTATTTGATTTAAAAATTTCAGATTTTTATTAAATGCAAGATTAAAATAGACCCAAATTAACTCTAAAATTATACTAATTAAATTTCAAATGAACTAATTTCTAGTTTAAAAACAAACTAAGGCAAATTAAAAAAAAAATTAGAAAAGCCAAGAATTATTTGTTGTTGTTTTCTTATTTTTGTATTATTGTTTTACTAATAGAAAATGCTAAAATTTGGAACTTTAATTGTATTTTGTATTTTTGAATTTTAACAATAAAAACACACACACGAACATGTAATCAAAACAGAAAAAATCATGCAATTAGTTCCCTAAAATTCAGATAATAAAAGAGAAATCCTAATTCTAACGAATTTGTAGGAGTAATTTAAGTGAGACAAAAATCACATGATCACATCTGCCCCTCTTTGCTCGGAGACACAAACGGTTTTCGGGCAAAGATAAATGAGCAACATGAGAGATTTTTGCCTGCTTGGCACTCCATGAGGAGCATTTTGAAAACCGTCTGACCGAACCCTGCTTCAAAGGTTGCCTACATATCCTTGGCTATAAAGGAATCAGGTCAGTGTAGTTCTGAAATGTCTGGTAGCTGGGACTACCAAGAGCTCTGATTTCACTGTAATTACTGCTACTACTGCTTACTGACCTCCCTTATTACACCGTTAAAATAAAAGAAGATAAACTAACTATGATCAATGAATTACAGAAGTCCTATCTAAATTCTTCAAACTTGCTCTTGTACTTCCTGTTGCCTTGTTGTCTTATGTTCTGCCGGTGAAATCCATTGTTGCCTCTTTGAATCGTAAACTGATATATTTTTCCTTTCCTTCGGACTGCTGAACTTGAATGTATTCCTCTATTATACGGGCGGGCTCCCGACTGCTAACACTTGAAAGATATTCCCTTATTCTCCAGGTGGACTCCTGATTGCTAAACTTTGAAAAGTATTCTCTTGTTCTCCAGGTGGGCTCCTGATTGCTGAACTTGAAAAGTATTCCCTTGATTTCCAGGGGGGCTCCTGACTTCAACAAAATAGACAAACAGAGAAAATTTTCCGCCCCAGTTTGGTGGTTGGGCACATCATGTTATCAAGTATTAAAAATGGTTTGAATTGTACTTCCCTTGTTCTCCAGGTGGGCGCCTGACTTCTGAACTTGAAATGTGTTCCCTTGTTCTCCAGGTGGGCGCCTGACTGCTGAACTTGAAATGTATTCCCTTGTTTTTCAGGTGGGCGCCTGATTGCTGAACTTGAAATGTATTCCCTTATTCTCCAGGTGGGCTCCTGATTGCTGAACTTGAAATGTATTCCTTTGTTCTCCAGGTGGGCGCCTGATTTCAACAAAGTAGATAAACAAAGAAAATTTGCTGCCCTAGTTTGGTATCTGGGTGCGTTATGTTACCAAATATTAAAAATTTGAAAGCTAAAATTTGCGTTGTACTTCCTTTGTTCTCCAGGTGGCCACCTGATTGCTGAACTTGGAATGTATTCCCTTGTTCTCCAGGTGGGCGCTTGACTGCTGAGCTTGAGATGTATTCCCTTGTACTCCAGGTGGGCGCCTGAATGCAACAAAATAGATAAAACAAAGAAAAAAATTTTGCCTCAGTTTGGTGGCTGGGCGCATCATGTTGTCAAATATTATTTAAAATTAGAAAGTGAAGTTTGAATTGTACTTCCCTTGTTTTCCAGGTGGGCTCCTGATTGCTGAAACTTGAAATGTATTCCCTTGTTCTCTAGGTGGGTGCCTGACTTCAAAATATCAAACAAAGAAAATTTCTTGCCCTTGCTTCAATCAAAGAAATATTTTGTTAATATAAAATGGTGGTTAGTTGCTGGCATTCTTGCTGGGTACGTCCCTGTTGTTGGGCTCTACTCCGACTTGCTTCCCTGGACTTGCCTTGAACCACCTCGACTTCCTGACCGACTTTCAACCCCCTGACATTGATGGCCCAAGTGTTCTATCCTGTATTGTTGTTTTTGTGTTTCTGACCCCTCTATCTGAAACTTTGCTTCTCCCGCAAGACTATCCAATCAATCCACTGATAAAACTTCTGGTGGTTCTTTATGTCTTACTTTGCCTATTGACATCTTTGATATATTCTGGCCCTGTTGTGCTGTGCAACTGGGGAACTGGTAGTTATCTTTGACATTCCTCCCTTTTGTTTCGAACAGAACTGACACAGACACATCTTAAAGAACAAACCTCAAAATAATGAAATGCAATGACCTCGAGGGTTAAGGATAGAAAGAATCCGAAAATGGATGATTTGTAATGAAGAAGGAAGAGAAGAGGACTTATTTGAGTGGAACAGCTAATACCATTGATCATGCCATGCCTTTTGGATTAACCGGCCCAGTCTGTCCAACCAATCAACTTTCAATTGCCACATTTGCTGTTCCAGACTTTCATAACCTGATTTTCACCCAAACCCAAACCTTGCTCATCTTGCAATGTCTTGAGCAGCTTTCAACCACAAACCTGTCTCGTTTGCCCATTTGAAAACTCATCTTCGCCTTACGGTGCCCGTGAGGGTTTTTACCAGTATGACTCTCTCATTTTTTATTTCTCTTAACTCACTTCGCCTTACAGTGCCCATGAGAGTTTTCACCAATAAGACTCTCTCATTTTGATTTTTCTCAACTCCCGTCGCCTTACGGTGCCCGTGAGGGTTTTCACCAATAAGACTCTCTCAGTTTCATCATTTTTCTTCTTGTACCGCAGTGTTGCCCCTGACATGAACCACTTTTACTTGCTCATATTGGCACTTCTTGAAGACTGATCGGAAGGTTTTTCTTTGGACCGTAATGCAGGATTTTGGATGGGGTTAGAAAGAAGGGTATCAAAGGCTCAAAATAATTCAACATGGGTTCAAAGTTACAACTTTCGAAATTAGATTTCTCACAACAACCACAACTTCTGCCCCAGTTTTTTTCTTGGGGGACTTTTGGATTTTTGTTTTGGTGTGACTGAACCTCAGAGAGGCTGCCTACGTACCCTTTCGAGATCAAGTCAAACGTAGTTCATGTCATAAAATTACTTCATTATTGCGATATTTCCTTTCCTCCACTTTTCTTTTCTCTTTTTCATTTCTCTTCTTGTCTCTTTTCTTTTTTCTTTTTTTCTTTTTCTTTTCTTTCTTTTCTCTTCTCTCTTTCTTTTCTTTTCTCATTTCTTTTATTTTGGATTGTTTTTCTCTTGTTTTTTCGCTTATTTCACCCGCTCAGGCTTACGAGTTTTGTTATTGATTCCGAGAGAAGGGTATGAAAGAAGATAAATGAGGCTCAAAAAGGGTAAATAAGGATAAAGTGTTTGGATAGATGAACAAAATACCTTCGTCATTTCAATCTCAAAAATATGCCAAATACAATCAAGTACAAACTAGATAAAGAAGTCATACATAGTATCGTTTGACTACGTCAGAGTTGATAGCCATTTCTACACATTTCCCTTCCACATCTGTCAGATATAATGCGCCATTGGACAACACTATGGTTACGACAAATGACCCCTGCCAGTTCGGGGCGAACATTCCTTTTGCTTCATCCCAATGAGGTAAGATACGTCTCAACACCAATTGCCCTACTTCAAATTTCCGCGGACGCACCTTCTTGTTATATGCTCTTGCCATTCTCTGTTGGTACAACTGTCTGTGGCATACTGCTGCCAATCTCTTTTCATCAATCAAACTTAGTTGTTCCAAGCGGGCTTTGACCCATTTATCATCATCAATTTCTGCCTCGGCGATAATCCGAAGGGATAGTATTTCAATTTCTGCGGGTATTACTGCCTTAGTACCGTATACCAATGAATAAAGAGTCGCCCCTACTGAAGTGCGGACAGTAGTGCGATAGCCTAACAGTGCGAAAGGTAACTTCTCATGCCACTGCCTGGACCCCTCCACCATTTTCCAAAGTATTTTCTTTATGTTCTTGTTAGCTGCTTCGACCGCTCCATTCGCCTTAGGACGATATGGGGTGGAGTTGCGGTGCGTGATCTTAAACCACTGACAGGTCTCCACCATCAGATAACTGTTGAGGTTGGCACCATTATCCGTGATAATTACCTTTGGGATCCCGAACCGACAGATGATATTTGCATGCACAAAATCGACCACTGCCTTCTTGGTCACAGATTTGAAAGTTTTCGCCTCAACCCACTTAGTGAAATAATCAATGGCTACTAGAATAAACATGTGCCCATTTGACGCCGATGGCTCGATCGGCCCAATGACATCCATTCCCCAAGCAACGAAAGGCCATGGTGCTGACATTGTATGCAATTCAGACGGTGGAGAATAAATTAAATCTCCGTGTACCTGACATTGATGACACTTGCGCACGAAACTGATACAATCTCGTTCCATAGTAAGAAAATAATAACCTGCACGTAGAATCTTCTTGTGCAATACATATCCACTCATATGGAGTCCACAAACTCCCGCATGTACCTCGGTCATGATAACTGTAGCCTGTTTAGCATCTATGCCTCTTAATAAACCCAGTTTCGGAGTTCTTTTGTACAACACTCCTCCACTGAAGAAAAATCCACTTGCCAAGCGTCGAATCACTCTTTTTTGATCCTATGTGGCCTATGCTGGATATACTCCCATCCTGAGATATTCTTTAATGTCATGGAACCACGGCTCACCATCGAGTTCTTCTTCCACCATATTACAATAGGCATGCTGATCTACAACCTAAATCTACAAAGGGACTACATAAACCTTATATGGATAATGTAACATTGACGCCAAAGTAGCCAAAGCGTCGGCAACTTCATTATGAATCCTTAGGATGTGCCTGAAATCTATTGATTGAAACCGTTGACAAAGTTCATGCAAATACTGCCGGTACGGTATGAGCTTCAAGTCTCGTGTCTCCCATTCCCCCTAAATCTGGTGTACCAGAAGATCCGAGTCACCATGACCAAGATTTCCTGGACACCCATGTCTATAGCCAACCTCAAACCCAAGATACACGCCTCGTATTCAACCATGTTATTGGTGCAATAGAAGCGAAGTTGAGCCGTAACAGGGTAGTGTTGCCCTGTCTCAAAAATAAATATTGTTCCTATCCCGACGCCTTTGGTGTTGGCAGCCCCATCAAAGAACAATTTCCATCCTGGCTTCTCGACTTATTCTAATTCATCAACATGCATAACCTCTTCATTAGGGAAGTACATCTTCAAAGGTTCATATTCATTATCAACTAGATTCTCGGCCAGATGATCAGCCAACGCTTGTGCTTTCATTGTAGTACGGGTCACATAGACAATATCAAATTCCATAAGCAAGATTTACCATTTCGCGAGCCTCCCTATAGGCATGGGCTTCTGAAAAATGTCCTTCAATGGGTCCAACCGAAAGATGAGATAGGTGGTATATGATGACAAGTAATGTTTCAATTTCTGCACTACCTAGGCTAAGGCACAACACGTCCTCTCAAGCTGAGTGTACTTCACCTCATAAGATATGAACTTCTTGCTGAGGTAGTAAATCGCTTGCTCTTTCTTTCCCGTGATGTCATGTTGCCCCAGTACACAGCCAAAAGAGTTATCCAAAACTATCAGATAAAGGATCAAGGGCCTTCCTGGCTCCTGTGGGACCAACACAGGTGGACTGGCCAAATACTCCTTAATCTTGTCAAATGCTACTTGACATTCATCCATCCATCCGACCGCAACATCCTTCTTTAGCAGCTTAAAGATGGGCTCACAAGTTGTTGTGAGCTGGGCAATGAACCTGCTGATATAATTTAGCCTGCCAAGCAAACTCATCACCTTTTTTTGTTCTTAGGCGGCGGTAGCTCTTAAATGGCTTTAATCTTGGACGGGTCTAGCTCAATACCGCGTTGACTTACCACGAACCCCAGCAGTTTCCCAGAGGGTACACCAAATGCACATTTTGGTGGATTAAGCTTGAGGTTATACCTGCGGAGTCTCTGAAAAAACTTCCTCAGGTCCTTGACATGGTCACATTGCTTCCTCGACTTTATGATCACGTCGTGTACATAGACTTCAATTTCCCGATGTATCATGTCATGGAACATGGTGGTCATCTCCCTCATGTTTGTTTCCCCTGTGTTCTTCGACCCAAATGGCATGACCCTATAACAATACATTCCCCAAGGCGCGATGAATGTCGTCTTTTTCGCATCATCCTCATCCATCAAAATCTGGTGATAGCCCGCATAACAATCCACGAAGGAACCAATCTCATGTTTGGCACAATTATCAATCAATATATGGATGTTTGGCAGTGGGAAGTTGTCTTTTGGACCCGCCTTATTGAGATCACGGTAATCAACGTACACTCTGGTCTTTCCATCCTTCTTTGGCACAGGCACAACATTAGCTAACCAGGTGGGGTACCGCGTGACCCGGATGACCTTCGCCTCAAACTGCTTGGTGACCTCTTCTTTGATATTCACACTAATGTCTGTTTTAAATTTCCTTAGCTTCTGCTTGACATGAGGGCATGCTGGGTCGGTGGGAAATTTGTGGATCACCAAATCGGTGCTTAAACCAGGCATATCGTCATATGACCACGCAAAAACATCTTTGTACTCAAACAACGCTTTAATTATCTCTTCTCTGAGTTGAGGTTCCAAATGGACACTTATTTTCGTTTCCCGTACATTCTCCCGATCCCCTAAATTGATTGCATCTGTGTCATTTAGATTAGGTTTGGGTTTTTCTTCAAATTGGCTTAATTCTTTACTGATTTCTTCAAAGGCTTCTTCATCATCATATTCTACCTCATCATCACACTCAATCTCTTGTATTATTATTTTGGAGTTAGATTGGTATTCAAGACTAGGCCGAAGACTCCTCATGCATGACACATCAGTGAAACCAGCATAAAAGGGACTGTACAAGAAAGAAAAGAAAGACAAAATAAAGGCTATCAGGAATGAAAAAGGAAAGAAATTGCATTTCATTAAAATTTTAAGATAACAAGGTTTAACTCGTCCAAACGGATGAAACATAGCATCTGAATTACAACCTTGGAAATAACCTAGATTAAACTGAAAGGAAAATCAAAACTAACTACCAAGACTCCCTCCGGGTAGGAAGAGGAGTAGCTTCCCAATTATTAAGCTTTGCATGGGGCCCCACGAACTGCACATCTGCCCTGCTTGGACCGTCTCCTGCCTCCAACACATTCACCTCGTCAAACAGCTTCTCAAACCTCTCAATAAGCTCCTTGTCGGGTTCCACCACCATAGAATTAGGCATTGCCGTTGCTGGGCGCTTCTTAGTACTAGGCCTGACAAAGGAACGAGAAAGCCGGGGGATGAGTTTTGGAAGGGTCCATGCTCTCTTTTTCATCTTTTTAGCTCGCCTTATGTCAGTAGCAGTGGGCTTGAAGCCCAAACCAAAAGTATCAAGGTTTCCGGGAAGCGATACCGGCTGTGTGATGCCTTGCAAAGAAGCACCCAAGCCTTTTCCAGGTAAAAATCTATTCTTTATCATTTCCGAGGCCACCATAACAGATGCAGCAGCTACCCTGGGCACAGTAATATACTCTCCTTCCAGGATCTTTTCAACTGATACTGTGTCTAAGACTTGGTAAACCCATGGACCTTTGTCATCCTCATCTTCTACGAAAGGCATAATATTATTACACGAACTATCTTCCCCATGCACCATAATTTCCTGCCGGTCCCACTCGAATTTGACCATCTGATGCAAGGTAGATGGCACTGCTTTTGCTGCATGAATCCAGGGTCGGCCTAACAAGAGATTGTAAGAAACAGCCACGTCGAGCACCTGGAACACCATAGTGAATTCAACTGGTCCTATCGTCAGTTCCAACACTATATCCCCAACCGTTTCCTTTCCTTCTCCATCAAATCCTCGCACACAAATGCTATTCTTGTGGATTCTCTCACTGTCCACCTTCAACTTGTCCAGGGTGGAGAAAGGGCAAATATTTGCGCTGGACCCGTTGTCAATCAGCACTCGGGTGACCACGGAGTCTTCACATTTCACCGTGAGGTAGAGTGCTCTATTATGCTCAGTGCCCTCCAAAGGCAGCTCATCATCAGAAAATGTAACCCTGTTGACCTCGAAAATCTTGTTTGCTATTTTCTCCAGATGATTCACAGAGATCTTATCAGGAACATGGGCTTCATTCATAATCTTCATCAATGCCTGGTGGTGCTCATCCGAATGGATTAATAATGATAGCAATGAGATCTGTGTTGGGGTCTTTCTCAACTGTTCTATAATGGAATAATCTTGCGCCTTCATCTTCTTCAAGAATTCTTCTATTTCTTCTTCAGTCATGGCCCTTTTTACTAGTACTGGATTATCTTTGGTTGTTTTAGCTTTTCTCAGCTCTTCAGGGGCAAAGCATCTTCCTGAACAAGTCAGTCCATGGGTTTCACAAACGTCTTCTTTAACTTCCTTCCCCTTATATGTTACTGTCATTCGGCCGTAATTCCATGGGACATCCTTTTCACTGACTACTGGTAACTGCGTCACTGGCTTGATGATAACCATCTCTATGCGAGCCCCTTGTATGATCACAATAGGCTTGAAAGCTACCCCCGGCACTACCACTTTAGCTGGCTCTTGTTTTACTGCAACATTGCTCAAAGGCTCCTTCTTTATCACCACGACTGGTTTGCTAACTGTCTCCTCTACCTTGATCAATGCCCTTCCACTAGCTGGTTTCTCATTCATTCTGTCCTCACTAGCCCTGATCATTATTACAATTTGTGAAGGCTTCTTGTGCTCTCCCTTTTGTACTATCTCAATCATATGGGTCTCATGATGGGTTGGCAATGGATTCTGAGTGATTTTAGGCATCTCTGGGGCCTGTATTTCAATTCGTCGGGTATCTATGAGCTCCTGGATGGCCGTTTTCAAATGCCAACATTTTTTTGTGTCATGTCCCGGAGCGCTCGAGCAATACTCGCAACTCACCGAGTGGTCCGGATTCCTTGGGGGAGGATTTGGCAATTTGGGTTCAATCGAACTCAACATGCCCAACTGTCTCAATCCGTGGTACAAGCTGGTGTAAGATTCACCCAATGGAGTGAAAGTCTTCTTCTTCTGCAGCCTATCATTCTTGGAAGCAGGGTTGGGTCGAAAATCGGGTCCAGTGGGGTTTCTGTAGGCTCTCGGGGGTGGGTAAGTGCTTTGTGTTGGGTAAGTATTTTGTGGAATGGGTGTGCGCCATTACGCATGGGTAGCAGGTTGGGGGTATGTTTGGGCATGGTGGACAGAGAAATGGGGGACAGGAGGTGGGTAGTAGTGTTGTGGTGGGCCATATGAGGTGTGTGGGTAGGTTTGGGGATGGGGTCGTGGTTGGTTATAATATGGTGATGGGCCCCTAGACCAAGCTCTCGATTCTACTACTGCAACATCTTCTTTCTTTTTCTTTCCCAATACCCCTCCAGTGCCACTCTGGATAGCCTGGGTAGTTGCCTTGATTGCCGAATAGCTCATAATTTTGTTGGACTTGAGACCCTCTTCCACCATACTTCCCATTTTCACTATCTCGTTGAATGGTTTTCCCATTGCTGACACCAGGTGACCATAGTAGGTAGGCTCCAAAGCCTGTAAGAAGTAATCGACCATTTCGCTCTCTTTCATTGGAGGATCGACTCTTGCCTCTTGTTCTCTCCACTGGAAACCGTACTCTCTGAAGCTTTCCCCGGGCTTCTTCTCAATTTTGGTCAGTGACAGACGGTCCGGGAAAATTTCGAGATTATATTGAAAGCGGCCTGTAAACGTTTGGTCCAAATCATCCCAAGTGTATCATCGGGCATGATCCTATCGTGCATACCATTCCAAGGCTGCCCCACTTAGACTTTGACTAAAGTACGCCATCAATAACTCATCCCTCCCCCCAGCTCCTCTCATTTTACTACAGAATCCCCTCAGATGGGCTACCAGATCATCGTGTCCGTCATACAGATCAAACTTGGGTAACTTGAATCCTGCAAATAACTGGACATCGGGAAACAAGCACAAGTCCTTGTAATCCATGCTCACTTGACCTCCGAGACCCTGCATATTTTTGAATGACTGCTCTAAGCTCTTAATCTTTCGTATCATCTCCTCTTGCTCAGGGTTTTTGGGAGGCTTATCTTCTTTGGCTGGGAGATCAAAACGGGGAGTGTAAGAGTATGGTTCTGGTGGTTTGAAGGTGGGTTCAGGTGGGTAATAGTGGTTTTCATAGGTTTGGAACAGATGTTCACTAGAGGATTTGTGTAATGCGGCGGGTGGAGGAGCCACAAACACAGGATTAATTGGTGGTGGAGGGCATGGGATTTGTTTGGGTGGTGGAGGTGGTGGTGTTTGGGAAGTGGTTGCGTAGTATTGCTGGTAAGTAGGGAAAGCCGGAGAGGAGTTCACTGTGGGAGGATCTTGTGGCTGAGCTAATGGTGGGATGTAGGCAGGGTTAGCAGGATAGACTGGTAGTGGGTGCCCCTTTGACCAGGCCTGGTACATCTTGGCCATTTGCTGCTTCAGTTTATACATCTCCTCTTTCATTGCATTAACATCCACTACTTCTTCTTCCCTAGACGGGTCGACAATGCTTGCTTCTAACTCTTGGTTGACCATGACTTATCCTTAGAGCGGGTGTTGTATGAACGGGTTACCAGAATGCCAGTCAACTTAACCACTTGCCTGGACTCATCATCAACAACAACTTTGTTAGCGGTTAGAGCATTAACAGATAGATAACCACACATTTGGGAATGAATGCACCTAAGCAGTTAATCGTTTCTATTATGCCCTTACTCGGTTGCTTGTGTCATCCCGACTTTCATTTTTCTTTATTTGTCAGGCCTTTCTTTGCTTTACCCTCTCGCTCTTCCCTTTTGTTTTCCATTATTTCTTGCCTTTCCCTTTTTTGGGATTTTAAATTAATAAAACTCCGATTACAAAGTTACTAGGTTATTTGTTTTCTTATAGCAGACTCAACATATCAAGATACAGACTCGATGATTAAAACTAGATCAAGAGTACATCAAAGCTTCACATCCTGGGGCCCGCGGGGCATCACTCGGCATCGCCACGGGCCTGCGCAAGACTGAGAAGGTTTCAATGTCAACTGTAGGCTATTTAAAGAAAGTTGGCCATGTAAAGACTTATTTTGACTTAAAAAAGCAAAATGGCTATTTTTGCAAAAAATTTATTTAAGAAAACAAAGACTCGGTTTTGCAGATATGGCCTTTCAGCACTTTCGAGAGGGAGATTTTAAGGTTGTGCCCGCAAACCATTTAAAAATGACTCAGGGTGGTTGTTCTTGCAAGCGGCCTTCCAGCGCCCTTTTGGGACATTCGGGTTATTTGAAACAAGAATGGCATTACCCGACTTATTTATGACAGAAATTAAAACTTTGACATTTCTCGGCTATTTTGAAAAAGGGTGGTTGGACCCGATGAGGGTTGCCTATGTATCTCACACCTGGTGAGAATCAAACCAGCGTAGTTCGGGCCGACTCGCCAAAATCAAAAGTATGTCTTTGAACAACAATTTTCTTTCTATTTTTCAAAAATACTTTTTATTTCTTGTTTTTTTTTCATTTTCAAAAATCCGGAAGCATTTCGGTACTATTTGGTTATTGGTTTTTCAAAAAGGTTACCTTCACTTAGTCCTAACACTGCTATTTTTCATAATTGTTCACTCATTCTATACAAGACGGTCAACATGCAAAGCCAAGCAAATAAATGTGCAAGTAGCACGTAAGATGCATCAGGATGGTCATTTCATTTCAGGTCACCTGTCCTAGACGGACCCAACCCCTGTGTTGAGTCCCCTAAGTCAAATGCATATGATGCAAACAAGCGTCCTACTAGGGATCCGGCATGAGGTTATTGTTATTCTAGGTTTAAACCCTAGGTTTATTGGTCTAGACCTGGCTTACCCGAGCGGACAACTCGGGTAGAGGGGGAGGCAGCGTACCGGGGATACAGAAGCTCGC
>MU773364.1:73040-135646 GCA_026770625.1 Nicotiana glauca
CTCGTTCTAAATTGGGAAAGACTCTAAATAGAAGAGAAGCTACACAAAGTGCACCCTTCTCCATGATGTAGAAGACTCAGAGAGAGGAAGGGATTCGCGACAATTTATATACAATTCAACAAATATCAAAGCGGTAAAACATTTAGCACATATAGCATGGAACATGTAAAAAAATCAGATAAAGCCAAAGATAACAATTTGACTGAGCTCGAATTCTTGAACCCTGAATCAAAATTCAGGGTTTTTGTCCCCAGTAGAGTCGCCAAAGCTGTCACACCTCCTTTTTCACTACTACACCCCGTGAAGGGTATAATAAAAGGAGTTTTTTTCAATTAAAGGACAATCGAAACGAGATTCATTTATTAGGAGATTCAGAGTCACCACTTGGGAGATTTATGGTGTCCCAAGTCACCGGTTTGAATCCCAAATCGAGGAAAGGGTTTGACTCTGTATTACAGTCGCGAACCAGAAATCCGAGTAAGGAATTCTGTTAACCCAGGAGAAAGGGTTAGGCACTCCCAAGTTCCGTGGTTCTAGCACGGTCGCTCAACTGCTACATTTGGCTAAAATCTTATTTTTATACATGTTAAATCTTATAGTGCAATTTTAGAATTTTTATTGCTTTTAATCACAAGTTTTAAGGAAGTGAACATCGTTTAAAAATGTGTTTTTGGACCACGTCACATGAAATGCACCCGGATCCTCGACACATTCTTATTCAATGTTTTGGAATTTGAATTTGGGTTGCATGAAATGCACACCCGTATTTGAGAAGGTAAAATTATTAAAAACGCACCTAAAGTGGCTAGCGTGTTATTATTTTTGCAGGAGGCCGTGAACTTCACTAAACAGCACGCCCCGAATTCTAAGTATTTTAATACAAGCATTTAATGAGGGCCCCGCAATTTATATGCTTTGTTCGTTGGGGCTCGTCTCATTTTTTATTTAAAGGCCAACCTAGAGCAAACTACAATTTTCTACTTAAATTTATCTCTAAAGAATCCTAGTTACGTACTATTATTAAATTCGGGCTTCAAGTTCAAGTCCGGATTAAAACAAAAGGGCAAACCTTCTAGTTTGGACCCGCTACCTAACCCGAAGGCCTAGATTTGTATTACTTCTTTCGTTTTTCTTTTTATCAATTGTGGCCCACAATTTTCAGTAATTATTTGCCTACGTTTGGGATACAGTAAGGGGTGTGATAGTCAAAACGCCTAGGTATTTAATTAGTTGAATGGGCAGGAAGTGGGCCTGGTCCAATCCTGATTATTTCTCACAATTAGGCCTCATTGAAGTGCGAAATATTTGGACAATCTAAACTACCAACTCGATCAGAACAACCAATGCAAATTTGATTTAGCATGCTGAAATATTTGAACCTTTGACTTCAGATTGTTCTCACTACTTATGACACCGATTCTTCTAATATTTGTTAAGGAAGTGAAATTAAATTAACAAACTACCAAGCGCAATATTCTCAGGCTGATGGAAGACAAATAACTTCAAATCTGTAAAGCATCGAATCATTTTAAGAAGCTGAAACTGTTTAATCTTAATAACTGGCATAGATAACCATTAAACCTATTTTCAAAAGCTATTACCAGATAATGTAACGTGTTTCAATGCATGTACTGATGTTAGATCATTATTTCGTGCCTAATTCTGGATTTCACTGTCTATTAACAAGGTATCAATCTTCAAATGATACTAAAACTACACTAGATGAGCAGTATGATCACAAACCGACCAACTGAATTTACACAGTTCAGTCATACAGTCTACGTACAGTCCAGGCCTCTATTTAACTTGAATGTACACACAAATCAGTATTAAACTATATGAAATAACTACATCTAATACCTATTTAACTATCAATATATAACAATTCAAACAAGCACAACTCAAAAGGCAAGGAGGCGAGCAGTTTTATTCTATTTCCAACTCGGAGTTATATCAAAGTGGATTTGAATGTGTACCTGAAATTGCAAGGTAACAAAAGAAAAGAGGAAGATCAGCAGCAGTAAACAGTGGAACAACCAGTAGCCACAGGTTCGATTTTAACCCCAAATTATGTTAAAACACTCCGGAACAATATTGTAAAAGGCCCAGATAGCAGTAAATCAACCAATGCAGATCAGATGAAGCCAAACAGACTCAAAATCGACCCAAAATCCCTCTGAATTTGAAAGTTGAAAATGTTCCAATCATTTTGACCTCATATGAATCGAATGCTTGATCTAAAGCTAAAATTCGAGCTTGATGTAAAGTGATCTTCAATGAGACAATGTTTTTTAGTTTTCTGGAGCTTTTTTTACTAATTTTTTTTGGTTTTTCTGGAGTTTTTGATCTAGGATCTCAAGGAGTTTTTGAATTTGAAATTCAAATCTTAACTGATGAAAACTGGTGGAAAATGGGGGGAAATTTTCAGATTCTCCAACTTGTAAATGAAGGCATTAGGCCTGCTTTTTATAGGCAAGGAAGAGGCACGAATGTTCTAGAGGTTTTCACTCATCCCCCCCTCCTCCCTTTTTTTATTTTAGAATTTAGTCATTAACCCCGAAATTTGTGGCTTGTTGCCCAAGTTACTGCATTAAGAATGCAGAAATTTACACTAAGGCCCCCTTCTAGAAAGACCTAGGATATTCTAGCTTTGTTTTCTACATATGGAATACCTATACTACCCCCACCTTTATTTTGAAATTACTGAGCCTTAACAAACTAACCCATTTTAGGTGCCCAAACTACCCCTGAATTGTTCTGAGATTTACTAGACTGGTATTAACTAAATTACAAGGCCCTTTTATCCTAATTTAAGACTATTAGCTGTAATTAACCTAAATGTATCCAATTCAGCTATAACCAATCATCTTAAACTAAACCTAAACTAATTTAAAACTAACTACTGAACTAAAGGACTTTCTGATTAATAACACTAAACTAAGCTAATTAAAGGCACCTAGTAATTAACAAAAGAAATACTAAACTACCAGTTAAAATTAGTCGAGCCCAAACAAAGTTGATTAAAAACTATCAAAGCAAAAATTGAACCAAACTAAAACTTAAATGAAGCAGAAACTAACAATCAGACTAGAATCGAGATGAACCAAACTTGAACAAACAATCCGGAAGAAAAACAAACACCAATTTAGAACACAGAATCAAAACCAAAATCAACCAAAAATGAAAACTAACCTAGAAATTAAATGTTACGAGAACAGAATTGATTCAAATAAGAAACGAATAATCAAAATTATACCTAGACATTTAAACTAATAAAATAGAACAACAGTTAGATTAGGATTAAACTAACTAAAAATTAAAATCACGCAGAAATTAAAACAAGATTCAATTATCAACAGAAACATGAATCAAACTAACAACAACCAAAACTCATGAGAACAAAGAAAAATTTACTGATTTCAGACTTCACATGGCTAACCCGTCGAAATTAATTTTCGGTTAATGTTATTTGTCGATTTTGTCAAAAATAGGCATATAACATTAAACATAAATCGATTGACTTCGAAACTTTCCAAAACAGACTGAACTTCATGAACCCTAGATTTAAAATTTGAGAAGGACCAGTGATATTCGAAGTATTTCAGTTAGGGGTTGGGGATGAGGGAGGTCTGGGGAGTATGGGGTGTAAATTTGGTGGGATTTGGATGAGTTAACGTTTTGGCCGGATTTTCGATCTAATATTCGGGAGGTTTGGTTGCGATTTGAAAGAAATTGAGCCCGGATATGGAGAGAGGAGGTGGATGAGTATCTATGGTGTTAATTTGGACGGGAACGGAGCCGGCGCTGCCGCCGGAGGAGCTGAGGATTTGAGGGCGGCGGCGTTAGGGTTTACAGGGAAGTGGGTTGTGAGAGAGACAGCGAGGGGTAGGGGGTTTCGGACAATTTTATACCTCAATTGATCCAGTTCCTAGCCGTTGGATCGAAGATCCTTGACGATTGGGATCGTTTCATGACAGAACGGCGTCGTTTTGATGAGGGGAGGACCGGACCGGGTGATTTTGGGGTTGGTCCTAGGCTATTTGGACGGGCTCGGGGCTGTGGGCTCGAATTATGGCCCAAACGTGGCAGGCTAACTTCTTTTCCAGATTCTTTTATTTGTTTTCTTTCTTTTTCTTTTGCTCTCTTTTATTTGATTTAAAATTTTCTGATTTTTATTAAATGCAAGATTAAAATAGACCCAAATTAACTCTAAAGTTATACTAATTAAATTTCAAATAAACTAATTCCTAGTTTAAAAACAAACTAAGGCAAATTAAAAATAAAATGCCAAGAATTATTTTTTGTTGTTTTCTTATTTTTGTATTATTGTTTTACTAATAGAAAATGCTAAAATTTGGAACTTTAATTCTATTTTGTATTTTTGAATTTTAACAATAAAAACACACACACGAACATGTAATCAAAATACAAAAAATCATGCAATTAATTCCCTAAAATTCAAATAATAAAAGAAAATTCCTAATTCTAACGAATTTGTAGGAGTAATTTAAGAGAGGCAAAAATCACATGCTCACACAATATATAGTATAGGAACCTGAAGTTGATGGAAAAACCAACACTGGAGTTGTGGTCAAAGCTGTCTTGAGCTTCTGAAAGCTCTCCTCGCACTCGTCCGACCATACAAATTGAGCACCCTTCTGAGTCAACTTGGTCAAGGGCGACGCAATGGATGAAAATCCCTGAACAAACCGGTGGTAATATCCCGCTAAAGCAAGGAAGCTACGAATCTCCGTGGCTGAGGACAGTCTAGGCCAACTCTGAACTTCCTCTATCTTCTTTGGATCAGCATGACCCTCGTTGGACACCACATGTCCCAAGAAAGCCACTTAACCGAGCCAAAACTCACACTTGGAGAACTTTGCATAAAGCCTCTCCTCCCTCAATCTCTGCAATACCACTCGTAAATGCTCCATGTGCTCTTCCTGACTACGTGAGTACCCCAGAATATCATCAATGAACACGATAACAAATGAATCCAGATAAGGCCGAAATACAATGTTCATCATATGCATGAACGCTGCTGGGGCATTGGTCAGACCGAAAGACGTGACAAGAAACTCATAGTGACCATATCTAGTCCTGAACGCGGTCTTATGAATATCTGAATCCCTGATCTTCAACTGGTGATAACTCGAACGGAGATCAATCTTGGAAAACACCCTCGATCCCTGAATCTAGTCAAATAAATCATCAATGCGAGGCAGGGGATACTTGTTCTTCACTGTTACTTTGTTCAATTGTCTGTAGTCAATGCACATTCTCATTATGCCGCCCTTCTTCTTCACAAATAGAACCGGCGCACCCCATGGTGACACACTCGGCCGAATGAACCCCTTATCTAAAAGTTCCTAAAGCTGCTCCTTTAATTCTTTCAACTCCGCTGGTGCTATACGATATGGCAGAATGGAAATGGGCTGAGTGCCCGGCACAAGATCAATACCAAAATCAATATCCCTGTCCAGTGGCATGCCCGGCAGGTCTATAGGAAATACATCGAGAAAATCCCACACAACTGGAACAGAATCAATGCTAGGAGTCTCATCTCCAACATCCCTCACAAATGCCAAATAGGAAAGACAACCCTTCCCAACCATACGCTGGGCCTTCAAGAAGGAAATAACTCTACTAGGGACATAATCAGTCACACATCGCCACTCGATCCGCGGTACACCCGGCATTGCCAAAGTGACTGTCTTAACATGACAATCTAAAATAGAATGACACGGAGATAACCAATCCATGCCTAAAATAATATCAAAGTCCACCATGCTCAATAGAAATATATTAACTTGGGTCTCCGGGCCCCCAATAATCACAACACATGACCGGTACACACGGTCCATAACTATAGTGTCGCCTACCGGGGTAAACACATGAACAGGTAAAGTAAGAGACTCCTGGGGCGTACCCAAATAACGATCAAAATATGAAGACACATATGAATAGGTGGAACCGGGATCAAATAATACAGAGGCATCTCTGTGGCAGACTGAAACAATACTTGTAATGGCAGCATCTAAAGCTATGGCATCTGCCCTGCTTGTCATAGCATAAAAACGAGCCTGGCCACCGCCTGATTGACCTCCACCTCTAGGGCGACCCCTGGCTGCCTAACCTCCACCCCTGGCTGACTGGGCGGGTGATGAACTAACTGGAGCAAAAGTCGAGGGCTGGTCCCTCTGCTGAGATTGACCACCATGAATTCGAGGAAACTGCCTCCTCATATGCCCAAACTCTCTACACTCATAATAACTACCCGGTGCTGGATATGGGAACCGAAGGGAAGCCCTCACACCGGAGTGACTAGCAGATGCACTCGACGTAGATGAACCTTGAGCTGATGGGGCATGAGATGAACTCTGAGCTGGGAGAGCGCTGAGTGAAGACTGGACCTGTTGAGACACATGATGACCACGACCTGAATATGCCCCACGATGTTCTGGACGGGCCGACTGAGTAGGCCTGAAAGATCGACCTCTACCATGCTGGAACTAGCCCCTCGAAGGAGCACCACTGTAACTGCCCGTTCCACGAGGCCTCTTGGCCTCCTACTCCTCTCGCTCTCTATGGCGAACTGACTCGATATCACGAGTGATATCCACCACCTCCTCAAACGTGGCACCCAATACTCTATCTCCAGTCATCAGAATATAGAGATGGTAGTTAAGGCCATCCACAAATTTCCTAATCCTCTCACGATCAGATGGAATCATCCAAATAGCATGACCGGCCAACTGTGAAAACCTCATCTCGTACTGAGTCACGATCATATCCCACTGTGTCAACCACTCAAACTACCTATGCAGCTCCTCTCTGTGGGACTGAGGTACATACTTCTCCGGGAATAGAGCGGAGAACTGCTGCCAAGAAAGGGGTGTTGCACCAACAAGCCTACGCCTCTCAAAATCCTCCCACCAAGTAAAAGTAGCCCCCGACAACTGGAAGGTAGTAAATGCCACACCATTTGACTCAAGAATCTCTATTGTACGGAGCATACGCTGACACTTGTCAAGAAAACCCTAGGCATCCTCACCCTCAGCACCACTGAATGTCGGAGGCTGGAGCCTACCAAATATCTCAAGACGATGTTGCTCATCGTCTGGCATAGCTAGAACCACGAAGTCCTGAACTGGTGCAACCGACTGAGCTGGAGGTACTCCCAGCGTCTAAAATCCCTGCACTACCTGCTCAGGTGTGCAAGCAGCAGGGGTCTGATTACCTCCCCCGTCCTGTGAAGTAGATGCTACTATGGTGGATGAAACTGCCTGAGCAATGCCAGTGCAAACTGATAAGATCTGTGCCAAGGCCTCCTAAAGACCCAAAATCACGATAGGCACAGCTGGTGCCTCAACATATGCTGCTGGAGTGTCCACAGCTGGAGCATGATCTTGAGCTGGGGCAACTAGTGGATCAGCAGGTGCTGCGCCGGCTGCTCTGCCTCTGCCATGACCACGACCGCATCCACAGCCTCTCGTGGCCTCAGTGGGTGGTATTGGTGGTCGTCCGCCATGTCCGGTAGCTCATGTCCTCACCATCTGTGAGAGAATAGAATGATAGAAGTTTAGTTCTCAGTTCAACAAAGCCGCACAACAAGAATTTCAAGAATGTGAAGTTTTCCTAAACATTCTGCAGCCTCTCGAGAATAAATACAGATGGCTCCGTACCGATCCACGAGACTCTACTAAGCCGAATCATCGCGAGACCAAGTAACCTAGGCTCTGATACCAACTTGTCACGACCCCAACCCCGGTCGTGATGGCGCCCAACACACTGCTAGGTAAGCCCGACCAATTTAATAACCTTAACCATTTCTATATAGTTCATGATTAATTAACACAGATAAATTACTAAGTTATAATATTGGAAATCTGAAATAGAGTTAAAACATGTGAAATCCCAAGTAACAATAGTACTACATAGCCCGAAGAATCCGGTGTCACAAGTCTGAGCCTCTAATACATGAGTATCCACCTACTACATATCGTTCTAAAGAAGTACGAAATAAAGCAATAAGATAAAGGGAAGATGAGGGTTGCGGACGTCATGCAGCTACTTTGATGCTCCCGAATGTGTGCTGCCCAGCTGGAAGTCCTCAACAGTCTCAGATGCACCTGGATCTGCACGCAAGGTGCAGGGAGTAATGTGAGTACTCTGACTCAGTGAGTAATAAACATAAATAAAGGCTGAGAATAAGAAATCCTAGATAGGCACATTGTAATCTATAAATACAACAATTTAAACTAAGTAGTATAAAATCAGTAAACCAATGAAAATAAGTTATGTAAATACTATAACAGATAAGAAAATAAATGACTGTCAAATAAGAAATGAAACATATAGTACGGTACTCTCTAGTACCCGCTGCAGCGTGCAGCCCGCTCCATTTATTTATCATCGACGGCGCTCACTGGGGGTGTGCAGACTTCGAGAGCGGCCCCTTATGGCCCAAGCGCAATATCAAGTCATTTCGTGGCATCAACTAGACCATCGGCCTCATATCATTATCAATATAATACTGATGCGGCGCGCATCCCGATCCCATACTCAGTCCAGAATCACATAAGCCCTCGACAATAATAAAATAGTAGTTCTCAACCCAAAACATCATTAGAAATATCATTAAGTTTCAAATCTGAGTAAAAGTGACTTGACTTTGCAAAACAATTTTTAACAATAAGGCTGAGTCCAAGTATTTTGTCAAATAGTGAGGAAATAGAAATAACAACCCCTGAAGGGTCCAAACCGTTGGCACGAAGCCCAGATATGACAATTTATCCAAATAATGATGATATCATGTCAATTTCAGTCAAATACGTAATAAATTCATTAATCGGGACGGACCAAGTCACAATCCCCAACGGTGCTCTACCCACGCTCGCTACCCGGCGTGCAAGTCACCTCAATATAGCACTACGATGTGCAAATCCAGGGTTTCAAACCCTCAGGACATCATTTACTTCTATCACTTACCTCATACCGGCCAAAACTCTAGCTCGTTGTGCCCTTGCCTCTCAAATCGGCCTCCTCGCGCATCGAATCTGACAAAAATCACAACGAATACGTCATAATATGCCAAAGGAACAATACCCAATCGAAAACAATCGAAAAATATTAAAAATTCCGAAATTGGCAAAATCCGAGCCCTAGACCCATTTCTCAAAACTCAGAAATTCTTACACCAATGGGTTCCTTATCTAGCCACGAGTCTATACATATAATGAACACCAAAATCGGGGTCCAAATGACCCCCAAATAAAAATATTTGCTCTCATAAGTTCAAGCCCTAAATAACCATTTTTGTCCATTAATTTCTTAAATTTTCAGCCCTAATCCATGTTTTTGCACCATTTTAAGTCCAAGAATCCTTACCTTATCGAAGCTGCTTGAAAACCCTCTTCAAAATCGCCCACAATACTCCAAGTCCAAAGTTAGAATGAGAAACCCTTCAAAATTTCGCGAAGATGAACTTTTATACCTTCTGCCTAGACATCACCGATTCTACGGTTAAATTACCGCATCCGCGATACCGCTTCTGCGGTCAACATTCCGCTTATGCAGAAATTCACTAAAGTCCAGAACCACTTCTGCGGTCGAAATCCCGCATCTGCGACTCCGCAGATGCAGTACCCAATCTGCACCTGCGATCCCATGCCTTCCCTTGACCTTCTGCTTCTGCGATACCAATGTCGCATCTGCGCTCCTCATCCGCTTCTGTGGAAACATCTCCCCAAACCAAATTTTGCACCTGCGACCTCCCCTTCCACATCTGCGAGACCGCTTCTGTTGTCCCAAATCCGCAGAAGCAAAAATACCAGAAGCAGCAGCAAATTTCCAATTTCACAAGTCCACATCTTCCCGTTAACCATCCGCAATCATCCCGAGGCCCCCAGGACATCAACCAAAAGTACCAACACCTCCTATAACATTATTAAAACTTGTTCAAATCATTAAAACACCTCAAACAACACCAAAATCATCAAATTACATCGAACTCAAGCCTAAGTTCTTTTAAAACTTCCGAAACACGTATTCCATCAAAAACCCAACCAAAACACCTCCGAATGACATGAAATTTTACACACATATCCCAAATAACCTAACGAAGCTACAACAACTCTCATAATTTCATTCCGACCCTCGGATCAAAATCTCACCTATCAACCGGAATTTGCCAAAATACTAACTTCGCCAATTCAAGTCTAATTCTACACCGGACCTCCAAAATTACTTCCGATCACATTCCAAAGTCACAAATCATCCCCCGAAGCTAATCGAATCATCGAAATTCATATCTGAGCCCTATAACATAATAGTCAATATCCGGTTGACTTTTTCCAAACTAAGCCTTCCTTAAAGAGACTAAGCGTCTCATTTTCCTTCAAAACATCAGTCCGAACTAACTCGATCACACAAGACACTGATAATGAAGCATAAAGAAGTAAAAAATGGGGGAAACGGGGCCGTAATTCATGAGACGACAGGTCGGGTCGTCACAATAATACTTCTTACGATTCTAGTGTTAAGCTAACTGCAAATACCGGAAGAGCAGTAGCACATTAAGAGTATGCAAGTGCGATAGGTAGTATGATGTATGTAATGCATTGCACTAGACCCGATATAGCATTTGTTTTTTGTAAACTTTCAAGGTTTACCAGTAATCCAGGTAATGATCATTGGAAAGCAATAAGTAGAGTACTTGGATATTTAAAATATACAAAGCACTTAGGCATTTGCTATAATGGTTTTCCAAATGTATTAGAGAGATATTCTGATGCAAGCTGGATTACAAGTGTTAATGATAGTAAATCCACATTATGATGGATATTTACTCTAGGCGGTGGAGCCATTAGTTGGGCATCCAAGAAACAAACATGTATTTCCCATTCTACTATGGAATCTGAATTCATTGCATTAGCAGCTGCTGGAAAAGAAGCAGAATGGCTGGGGAATATGTTACTTGATATTAAGTTGTGGCCACAACCTATGCCAGCTATTTCCATATTCTGTGATAGTGAGACTACAATGTGTGTTGCTCACAATAAAATATACAATAGGAAATCGAGACATATAAGCTTGAGGCATGCTTATATAAGAGAATTAATTACAAATGGAGCTATAGCTATAATATATGTGAGATCAAATAAGAATTTGGCGTATCCACTTACGAAACCATTAGGTAAAGATGTACTATAAAAAACTTATGAAGGGATGGGGCTGAGATCCTTAAATTAAATACAAGGAATGGGAACCCCACTTTGAGTTAGTATACACTCTAATAATATAAGTTCAATGGGTAATAACAAGTTACTTGTATTGTTTAAGCATTGATCTCCTCTTTAGGAGCCCAATTTCTGTTGTACTGCTTACTGTTATGTGAGGAGTTCAAGGAGTTGTTAAATGCTTGTTATAACAGGGGCATAAAGACAAACTCCAAAGTGCATACTGTTACATGAAGAGGTTGATTAATCTTAACGGAATTATTAATGTCTGAAGTAACAGGGACATAGTAACTAATTCTACCTATATGAATATTGAAGTGGCGCCGCTTCTAGCAAGATTAAAAGGGTTGATCTTGTAAATATTCATGAATTCAGGATGAGCACATGGGCGTAAACGTGCTAAAGCGAATACTGGATTTTCTAAGCTACTAGATAATGCTCTGTGTGTGGTATTTTAGGTTTTGGCACAAGGAGTTGTGGTTCAAATATTAAGATACCAATAACTTCGTCAAAACTTTAAAATACTTACACTAATGGAAAGTTCAAATCTGTATAAGATACTTTCTATTATGCACAATTGTTATGAAGTGAAATAACAAACTAGTGGGGTATTATAAGTTAGTTTGTTATTAAAAAGTTGGAAGTGGGATTCTTCCCACATCGGAAAAGAAAAGTTCTTTTTGGAGCTTTTTAAGCACTTGTCCTTTTTATGTCTTTGATTTAGGACACATACTTTTAAGTGTGCAATTAAGTACATTATACATTTATACATTATATAATCAAAGACTTGTACTTGGACTTGGGGCTTGGGCGCGGGCCGGGTCGGATCCTAAAGTTAATTATTTTATTTTGTGACAGAAAAATTATATTTATTTGAATTTTAAATTCAAAATTCGAATAAATAGTTATGTTTGTTATAAAAGGGTCCAACCAAACATGTCTGTTTGTGAAACAAGACATCTTTTATGAAAAGGTCTGTTGGTTGCTTATAAATACACAAGAATTCCAACGAATTGGCATAGAAAATCACAAGTGTTATTGCAGGCTTTGTTGTATCCTGAAGAGAATCGTTTTGTATTTTTCCTAAATTAGTATACAGGCGATAACTCTTTAAGGACAATCTATTTTCACGCCTCAAAGCCATTTTTTGTTTATTATTTTCTAACAATCTTAAAGAATTATTCTGTTATGGAGAAATTGATGTCTGTTGTTGAGAATCCGAAGAAGTTCATCAAACTTGATCGCTTTGATGGAACAAACTTTGCCCGCTGGAGAGACAAGATGATATTCTTGATGTCTGCTCTTAATATCTACTATGTTCTTGATTCTGTTGCCTGCAATGCCTGAGCCCATAGTAGAAGATTCTGACGCAGTCAAGGAAGAAACGAGAACACGATGAACTGTTGTGTCACGGCCATATTCTGAATACCTTGACGGATCAACTCTATGATCTCTACTGCAATCTGAAGTCGCCAAGGGAGATCTGGACTGCTCTACAAACTGCATACCAGAATGAAAAATGAGGTATCGACAAATTCCTGGCTCTGCAGTACTTTGAATTTTAAATATTTGATACTGGGCCTATAATGGATCAGATTCATGAACTGCAAATCTTAGTATCAAAACTAAGTGATCTTGAAGTTAAAATTTGTGATGGACTTCAAATAGGTGCTAATCTTTCGAAATTGCCTTCCTCCTGGAATGACTATAGAAAGAAAATCCTACATTCAATGGATAAATGACTGTGGAAAAATTTCGTACACACATTCAAATTGAAAGTGAGACTCGTGCTCGTGATGCTATTAGCCAGCCCTCGAGTTCCACAGTCAATTTTTTCAGTCAGAATGGTTCAGGAAGTGGGGACAAAAATCTTAAAGTTTCCAAAAAGTCTTCTTTTAAAAAGAGAAAGAACTTTAGTTGTCATCATTGTGGAAACAAAGGCCATATGATTCGGGATTGTAGATATAGAAAGGCAGGAATAAATTTAAATGCAGGCAATACCGAAAAGTCTGGAAAGATTGAAAAATATGGAAATTCTAAAAAGGCAAACGTAGTGGAAATTCTGCCCAAGGACTGGTTGCCATGGTTTCTGCAATGCAAATTGGTATGGTCACCGAATTGAATTTGGCTATCGCTACTACAAATACTCAAGACTGGTGGCTAGATTCGGGTGCTACTACTCATGTCTGTTATGACAAGAAGATGTTCAAGACATATGCGGAAGTGCAGGATTCTGAACAAGTCTTGATAGGAAACCATGTTACGGCAGATGTTGTTGGAAAAGGAAGCATTGAGATTAACTTCATATCTGGCCAGAAGTTGACATTACTAAATGTGTATCATGTTTCTGATATGAAGAAAAACTTAATGTCTGTTGCTTTGCTATCAAAGAAAGGATTCAAGATAATTATTGAGTCTGATCATGTAATAGTGTCTAAGAATGAAGTTTTTGTTGGAAAAAGCTATAACTGTAAAGGCATGTTCAAATTTAGTATTAATGAAATAAATTATGTTTCTGCTTATATTGTTGAGTCTGATTCTTGTTTATGGCATGCTAGACTAGGACATTTAAATTGTGGTTGAATTATATGTTCAAAAATGGTTATATATCATGTAAAACTCAACATATAAAATGTAAAATTTGCATACAAGCAAAGATGACAAAGAAACCATTTTGTAAAGT
Source organism: Nicotiana glauca (assembly GCA_026770625.1). Lineage (NCBI taxonomy): Eukaryota > Viridiplantae > Streptophyta > Magnoliopsida > Solanales > Solanaceae > Nicotiana > Nicotiana glauca. Next base: position 86,964 of record MU773364.1, read on the forward strand.
TGAGAGATCCACAGAACTATTAGATTTAATACATTCAGACTTGTGTGAATTAAAGGGAGAATTAACTAGAGGAGGCAAAAGATATTTTATTACTTTTATAGATGACTTCTCGAGATTTACATATGTTTACCTACTTAGAACTAAAGACGAAGCTTTTCAAAAGTTTAAAGAATACAAGTCTGTTGTGAAAAATTAAAGGAGTAGGAAAATTAAAATTATATAAAGTGATAGAGGCGGAGAATATTTTCCTAACGAATTTAATAAGTTTTGTGAAGAGCATGGACTAATACATCAAATGAGTGCCCCTTATACTCCTCAACAAAATGGGTTGGCGGAAAGAAAAAATAGAACTTTGTTGTATATGGTTAATGCTATGTTACTTAATGCACATTTGCCACATAATTTATGGGGTGAAGCACTACTAACTGCATGTTATATCTTACATAGAGTGCCTTCAAAAAGCATGCATATTTCGCCTTATGAGCTTTGGAATGGTAGAAAATCAAATTTAAATTATTTTAAAGTGTGGGGGTGTATATCCTATTATAGAGTTCGTGACCATCAAACAACAAAATTGGCCTAAAGGAATTAAAAGTGTTTTCGTAGGATATGCACAATACTCCAAAGCATATAGACAGCTATATCTAGAATCTAATGTTATTATAGAATCTATACATGTTGAATTTATTGAAAATAGATTTATAAATGACAATGTTGATGAAATGAGTGAATTAAATGGAAACGTATTGATGCTAATAAATTTTCGCTTTCTGAAATTATTACAAATAAAGAAAGAAGTAATGATATGTAGATAGAACCAAGGAAAAGCCAAAGAATAAGAGAAGAAAAACATCTTGGTTCTGATTTTATTTCTTCACAATCTATAGTATTTCTTGTTGAAGGAGATAGGACAAACGTTTGTAATCAAATTCCTATTGTATTAAATGTTGAAGAAGACCCAAAGACGTTTCAAGAAGCAATGTCTTCTAGAGACGCTGCCTTTTGGAAAGAGGCCATTGATGATGAAATGGACTCAATTATATCCAACAACACTTGGGTTTTAGTTGATCTTCCTCTTGAATCAAAGCCTATAGGTTGTAAATGGTCTTTAGGAGAATGTACAATACAGATAGTTCTGTCCAAACCTTCAAAGCAAGATTAGTTGCAAAAGGTTTCACTCAAAAGGAAGGCATAGACTATTTTGATACATATTCTCCCGTTGCAAGAATAACATCTATTAGATTCATTTTATCCTTGGCCTCTATCTATGATCTTTATGTATATCAAATGGATGTTAAGACGGTCTTTTTAAATGGGAACCTTAGTGAAGAAATATATATACAACAACCTGAAGGATTTGTTCTTCCAAGAAACGAGAAGAAAGTTTGTAAATTGATAAAGTCTCTTTATGGTCTCAAACAAGCACCTAAACAGTGGCATGAAAGGTTTAATAGTGTAATACTATCAAATGGGTTCGTCCATAATAACGCAAACAAGTGCATTTACTCTAAATTTACAAAGGAATATGGAGTAATAATTTGTTTATATGTCGATGACATGCTAATTTTTGGTACGAATCTACGAGGAATTACCGAGGCCAAGAAGTATCTAACTTCAGTTTTTAAAATGAAAGATTTAAATGAAATTAATACTATTTTGGGAATCAAGGTCAAAAGAGATAACAAGTGAGTGACTTTGTCACAAGCACATTATATAGATAAAATCCTTACTAAATTCAATTATTTAGGTATAAATTAAAGGAGTATAATACTCCTTACGATTCTAGTGTTAAGGTAACTACAAATACTAAAAGAGCAGTAGCACGGCTGGGGTATCCAAGTGCGACAGATAGTATGATGTATGTAATGCATTGCACTAGACCCGACATAGCATTTGCTGTTTGTAAACTTTCAAGGTTTACCAATAATCTAGGTAATGATCATTGGAAAACAATAAGTAGAGTACTTGGATATTTAAAATATGCAAAGCACATAGGCATTTGCTATAATAGTTTTCCAAATGTATTAGAGGGATATTATGATGCAAGTTGGATTACAAGTGTTAATTATAATAAATCTACATCAGGATGGATATTTACTCTAGGTGGTGGAGCCATTAGTTGGGCATCCAAGAAACAAACATGTATTTCCCATTCTACAATGGAATCTGAACTCATTGCATTAGCAACTGCTGGAAAAGAAGCAGAATGGCTGAGGAATATGTTACTTGATATTAAGTTATGGCCACAACCTATGCCAGCCATTTCCATATTCTGTGATAGTGAGACTACAATGTGTGTTGCTCACAATAAAATATACAATGAGAAATCGAGTCATATAAGCTTGAGACATGATTATATAAGAGAATTAATTACAACTGGAGCAATAGCTATAATATATGTGAGATCAAATAAGAATTTGGTTTATCCACTTACGAAACCATTAGGTAGAGATATAGTACAACAAACTTGTGAAGGGATGAGGTTGAGACCCTTAAATTAAATACAAGGAATGGGAACCCCACTTTGAGTTAGTATACACTCTGACAATATAAGTTCAATGGGAAATAACAAGTTACTTGTATTGTTTAAGCACTGATCTCCTCTTTAGGATCCCTAGTTCTATTGTACTACTTACTGTTATGTGGGGAGTTAAGGAGTTGTTAAATGCTTGTTATAATAGGGGCATAAAGACAAACTCCAAAGTGCATGCTGTTACATGAAGAGATTGATTAATCTTAATGGAATTATTAATGTCTGAAGTAACAGGGACATAGTAACTAATTCCACCTATATGAATATTGAAGTGGTGCCGCTTCTAGCAAGATTTAAAGTGTTGATCTTGTAAGTATTCATGAATTCAGGATGAGCACATGGTTGTAGACGTGCTAAAGCGAATACTTGATTTTCTAAGCTACTAGATAACGCTGTGTGTGTGGTATTTTCGGTTTTGGCACAAGGAGTTGTGGTTCAAATCTTAAAATACCAATAACTTCATCAAAACTTTAAAATACTTACACTAAAGGAAAGTTCAAATCTGCATAAGATACTTTATATGATGCACAAGTGTTATGAAGTGAAATAACAAACTAGTGGGGGATTGTAAGTTACTTTGTTATTAAAAAGTTGGAAGTGGGATTCTTCCCACATCGGAAAAGAAACATTCTTTTTGGAGCTTTTTAAGCACTTGTCCTTTTTATGTCTTTGATTCAGGACACATACTTTTAAGTGCGTGCAATTAAGTACATTATATATTTATATATTATATAATCAAAGATTTGTACCTGGAATTGGGGCTTGGGAACGGGCCGGGTCGGATCCTAAAGTTAATTATTTTATTTTGTGACAGAAAAATTATATTTATTTGAATTTTAAATTCAAAATTCGAATAAATAGTTATGTCTGTTATGAAAAGGTCCAACCAAACACGTCTGTTTGTGAAATAAGACATCTTTTTTGAAAAGGTTTGTTGGTTGTCTATAAATACACAAGAATTCCAACGAATTGGCATAGAAAATCACAAGTGTTATTGCAGGCTTTGTTGTATTCTGAAAAGAATCATTTTGTATTTTCCCTAAATTAGTATACAGGCAATAACTCTTTATGGAAAGTCGATTTTCATGTCTCAAAGCCATTTTTTGTTTATTATTTTCTAACAATCTTAAAGAGTTATTCTATTATGGAGAAATTGATGTCTGTTGTTGAGAATCCGAAGGAATTCATCAAACTTGATTGCTTTGATGGAACGAACTTTACCTGCTGGAGAGACAAGATGATATTCTTGTTGTCTGCTCTCAATATCTACTATGTTCTTGATTATGCCTTGCTTGCAATGCTTGAGCCCATAGCAGAAGATTCTGACGCAATCAAGGAAGAAAGGAAGAAACGAGAACACGATGAACTGTAGTGTCGCGGCCATATTCTGAATACGTTGAGGGATCGACTCTATGATCTCTACTATAATCTAAAGTCACCAAGGGAGATTTGGATTGCTTTACAAACTGCATACCAGAATGAAAATATAGAAATATTGAAAAATCTAGAAATTCTAAAAAGGCAAACGTAGTGGAAAATTCTTCCCAAGGACTGGTTGCCATGGTGTCTTCAATGAAAATTTGTATGGTCACCGAATTGAATATGGCTACCGCTGCTACAAATACTCAAGACTGGTGGCTAGATTCGGGTGCTACTACTCATGTCTGTTATGACAGGGAGATGTTCAAGACATATGCGGAAGTGCAGGATTCTGAACAAGTCTTGATGGGAAACCATGCTACGGCAGATGTTGTTGGAAAAGGAAGCATTGAGATTAACTTCACATCTGGCCAGAAGTTGACGTTACTGAATGTGTATCATGTTTCTAATATGAAAAAAAACTTAATGTCTGTTGCTTTGCTGTCAAAGAAAGACTTTAAGATAGTTATTGAGTCTGATCATGTAATGGTGTCTAAGAATGGAGTGTTTGTTGGAAAAAGATATAACTGTAACGGCATGTTAAAATTTAGTATTAATGAAATAAATTATGTTTCTGCTTATATTGTTGGTTCTGATTCTTATTTATGGCATGCTAGACTAGGACATTGAAATTTTGGCTCCTTGAATTATATGTCCAAAAAATGGTTATATCTCATGTAAAACTTAACATATAAAATGTGAAATTTGCATACAAGCAAAGATGACAAAGAAACCATTTCGTTAAGTTGAGAGATCCGCAGAACTATTAGAACTTAGGCTTGAATTTGATGAGAATTGATGATTTTAGTGTTGTCGGATGTGTTTTGATGATTAGAACGAGTTTGGATAATTTTTTAGGATCGGTCGGCACTTTCGGTTGAGGTCATGGGGGCCTCGGGGTGATTTCGGATGGTCAAACAGACCAATTTTGGCATTCGAAAGTTGCAGATTTTCCAGTTATTGTGTTGCAGAGAAGTTGGTCACTGCGATCGCGGGGGTGATGTCACGATCACATAGAAGGATTTGGGCAGGCCAGAGTTTTAGTCTACGCATTTGCAAAAGATGGTCCGCAATCGCGTAAGGGGAGTTATTGGTTATTCGCGTTCGCATTGAGGGGTCCGCGATCGCATAAGAGGATCTGGGGACCCAGCTATTTTGTTTTTCGCGTTCGCATCAAGTGGAACGCATTCACATAGGTCTGGAAAAGAAAGCTTCGCGATCACATTAGCTTGGCCGCGTTCGCATAGGCCATTTTGGAGGCTTGGAGAATTTGTGCTTCGCGATCGCGAGCTTGGGGACGCGATCGCATAGAAGGAAATCTGGCCTGGACAGAATAGTTTTTAAAAATATTTCCTCCGCGAATCTAAGTTATTTTCCACTATTCTTGAGCACCTTGAGAGCCTTTTGGGAGAAATTGAAGAGGGTGTCGACTGGATTGATTGGAGGTGAGTCCTATGAACTAAAAACATGATTTAATTGTGGAATTTATCTTGAAATTTATGAAAACTTAGCAAAAAGGGGAAGAACTAGGACTTGAGTTTTTGAAATTTTAAAATGGGATTTGATGGATCATTTAAGCTTGAATTTGAAAGTTCTAGGTAGTATGGACTCGTGGTGAGATAAGGAACCCGTTGATGTGAGAATTTCTGGGTTTCGAGAAGTGGGTCTAGGGCTCGGGTTTTGAAATTTTTGGGATTTTTGATGTTTTTCGATTATTTTCGATTGGGTTATGTTCCCTTAGCCTATTGTGACGTATTCATTGTGGTTTTGGTCAGATTCGACACGCGAGGAGGCCGATTTGAGAGGCAAGGGCATATCGAGCTAGAGATTTGGCAGGCTTGAGGTGAGTAATGATTGTAAATGATATCCTGAGGGTTTGAAACCCCAGATTGCATAAGGTAGTGCTATATCGAGGTGAAACACGCGCTTAATGACGAGCGCGAGGTTGTTTAATATTAGTGATTGTGACTTGGTCCGTCCTGATTGATGTTTTTACCGCATATTTGACTAAGACTTGTTGTTATCATCATTATTTGGGATTATTGACATATTTGGGCTTCATGCCGCCTACTTGAATCCTTCATGGACTTTTATCAGTGTTTCCTCACTATTTTGACATATTACTTGAACTCGGTCCTATTGATTAATACTGTTCTACAAACTCAGCCACTTTTACTTGAATTTTGAGACTTAAATGATATTTTCTAGTGTTGTTTGGGCTGAGCACTACTATTTTACTGATGCCCAAGGAGCTTGTGATGATTTTTGGACTGAGTGAGGCTAAGGGCCATATGTGAGGATATGTTGAGTGATATAAGAACTTTATATGCCACGAGGTGGCTTGAGTGATGTGAGGCCGATTGCCGAGTAATGAAGCCACGAGGTGGCTTGATATAGCGCTTGGGCCGTAAGGGGCCCCTCCGAAGTCTGCACACCCACAGTGAGCGCGGGTACCTATATGATGTGAGAGTGAGCCCGGGGGGCTGATACTATGCTGAGTGACTGATACTTAGCCCGGGGGGCTGATACTGTTATGAGTGATTGATACTGGGCCCGAGGGGAAGATTTCTACTTATTATTTACCTGTGCTTTTACCCTATTTACCTGTTTTGAAATGGAGCTTTCATTTGTTTCTTCTCGATTTTACTGCTTTAAGTGATTTACTGCCTAATATAGAATTGCTTTGTGCCTTTGCATGTTCTCATGCTTTCAGCCATTATTTATAATTATTACTCACTGGGTCAGAGTACTCACATTACTCCCTACACTATGTATGTAGATTCAGGCATCGCAGAGTTCGCTCATGAGCACTGATCCTTCCAGACCAGGCAGTGAATTGGAGATTTCGAGGTAGTTGTTGACGTTCACAGCCTCGTGTCTCCCATATCCTTTTTTATTTATGTTCTTCAGACTATTGTGTCAGATTTCATACTTTGTAGACTTGTAGCAGATTCTGTAGTAGCTCATGACTTGTGACACCCCGGTTCGGGCTGTGTCGGGATGGTTTCCCTTGTTATTATTGTTGTTTTCGCAATTATGGCTATCTTGAACATGTTTTAGAATTGTTTATGTTAATTAATTGTTTAAAAGAGGTATTTGCGTTGTTCTGGCTGGCCTTGTCTTCACAAGAGGTGCCATCACGGCCTGGTTTGGGAAGTTTGGTATTAGAGCCTAGGTTACTAGGTCTCATGAGTCATGAGAAGGTTTAGTACAGTCTCGCGGATCGGTACGGAGATGTCTCTATTTATCCTCGAGAGGCTGCAGAACCTTTAGGAAAAACTTCATCTTCTTGAAAATTCTTGTCGTGCAAATTTGTTGATCCGAGTACTAAATTTCTCTTTATTATATTCTCTCACAGATAGTGAGGACTCGCGCTACCGAATGAGACGGACGACCACCAGTACCACCCACTGAGGCCACCAGAGGTCGTGGATGCGGTCGTGGTCGTGGCAGAGCAGCAGGGGCGGCGCCTGTTGATCCACCAGTTGCCCCAGCTCAGGCTCAGGCTCCAGCAGCACCAGTTCAGGCACCAGTTGTGCCTATAGTGATTAGGAGGCCTTGGCGCAGATCTTGACAGTTTGTACTGGCCTGGCTCAGGCAGTTTCAGCCACCACAGCAGCAGCTACTTCACAGGCCGAGGGAGGCAATCAAACACCTATTGCACGCACACCTTAGTAGGTAGTGTCAGGGACTACAGATGCCGGAGGCACCTCCAGCTCAGCCGGTTACACCAATATAGGAGTTCAGGGTTCCAGTTATGCCAGATGATGAGCAGCGGCATCTTGAGAGGTTTGGTAGGCTTCAGCCTTCGTCATTCAGTGGTGCTGAGGACGAGGATGCCCAGGGTTTTCTGGACAAGTGTTAGCATATACTCCGTACAACGAGGATTCTTGAGTCTAGTGGTGTGGTATTCACCACCTTTTAGTTTTCTGGGGTTGTCTTCACTTGGTGGGAGGTGTATGAGAGGCGTAGGACGGTTGGTGCAGCGCCTTTGACATGGCAAGAGTTCTCCACTCTCTTCTTGGAGAAGTATGTACCGCAGTCCCGTAGGGAGGAGCTGCATAGGCAGATTGAGTGGCTACGGCAGGGAGATATGACTGTGTCTCAGTATGAGATGAGGTTTTCAGAGTTGGCTCGTTATGCCGTGGATGGTTCCGACTGATCGTTAGCGGATCAGGAGATTCGTTGATGGCCTTAACTACCATCTCCTTATTCTTATGACTAGAGAGAGAGTATTGGGTGCTACATTCGAGGAGGTGGTTGATATATCTTGAGAGATTGAGGTGGTTCGCCGTCAAGATCGAGAGGAGAGGGAGGCCAAGAGGCCTCGAGGTTCTGGTAGTTACAGTGGTGCTCTTCGAGGGGCTAATCCCAGCATGGTAGAGGTCGTTCTTTCAGGCCCGCTCATTCGTCTCGTCCCAAGTATCGTGGGGAATCTTCAGGTCGTGGTTATCATGGTTCTCGGCAGGGTCAGCCTTCACTCAGCGCTCTTCCAGCTCAGAGTTCATCTCGTGCCCCGTCTGTTCAGGGTTTTTCTAGGCCGAGTGCGTCAGCTAGTCACTCTGGCGTGAGAGGTTCCCTTCAGTACCATTCTCCAGCACCTGGGAGTTGTTTTGAGTGTGGAGAGTTTGGACATGTGTGGAGGCAGTATCCTCATCATGATGTTATCTCATCTCAGTAGAGGAATCAGCCCTCATCTTCTTATCTAGTTTCTTCAACACCCGCCAAGCCAGCTATGGGTAGAGGTCAGGAAGCCAGGGGTCGCCCCAGAGGTGGAGGTCGATCAGGCGGTGGTCAGGCTCATTTTTATGCCATTCCATGCAGGACAGATGCCATTGCTTCAGATGATGTCATTATAGGTCTTGTTTCAGTTTGCCACAGAGATGCCTCTATCTTATTTGATCCCGGCTCCACCTATTCTTATGTGTCCTCATATTTTGCTCATCATTTGGGTACGTCCCGAGGGTGTCATGCTTTATATGTTCATGTATCTACCCCGATGGGTGATACTATCATTGTAGACCATGTGTACCGGTCATGTTTGGTGACTATTGGGGGTCTAGAGACCCGAGTTGATCTATTTTTATTGAGCATGGTGGACTTTGATGTTATTTTGGGCATGGATTGGTTATCTCCGTGTCATGTTATTCTAGACTGTCATTCTAAGATAGTCACTTTGGCTATATTGGGTGTACCGAGGATCGAGTGGCATGGTGTAACTGATTATGTTCCGAGTAGAGTGATTTCATTCTTAAAGGCTCAGCGTATTATTGGAAAGGGTTGTCTTTCATATTTGGCATTTGTGAGGGATGTTGGAGCCGAGACTCCTAGCATTGATTCTGTTCCAGTTGTGAGGGAGTTTCCCGATGTATTCCCTGCAGACCTGCCGGGCATTCCACCGGACAGGGATATTAATTTTGGTATTAACCAGTGCTGGGCACTCAGCCCGTTTCCATTCTGCCATATCGTATGGCACCAACAAAGTTGAAAGAATTGAAGGATCAACTTTGGGAACTCCTAGATAAGGGGTTCATTCGGCCTAGTGTGTCACCGTGGGGTGCACCGGTTCTGTTTGTAAAGAAGAAGGATGGCACCATGACAATGTGCATCGACTACAGGCAATTGAACAAAGTAACAGTGAAGAACAAGTATCCCCTGCCTCGTATTTGATGATTTATTCCGCCAGCTTCAGGGAGTGAGGGTATTCTCCAAGATTGATCTCTGTTCGGGCTATCACCAGTTAAAGATCAGGGATTCAGATATTCTTAAGACTGCCTTCAGGACTAGATATGGTCACTATGAGTTTCTTGTTATGTCGTTTGGGCTGACTAATGCCCCAGCTGCGTTCATGCATTTGATGAACAGTGTATTTCGGCCTTATCTGGATTTTTTCGTTTTTGTTTTCATTAATGATATTCTGGTGTATTCGCATAGTTAGGAGGAGCATGCAGAGCATTTGTGAGTGGTATTGCAGAGATTGAGAGAGGAGAAGATTTATGTAAAGTTCTCAAAGTATGAGTTTTGGCTTGATTCAGTGGCTTTCTGTGAGGGTATTCAGGTCGATCCGAAGAAGATAGAGGCGGTCCAGAGTTGGCCTACACCATCTTCAGCCACAGAGATTCATAGTTTCCTTGGTTTGGTGGGTTATTATCGTCGGTTTGTTCAGGGATTTTCCTCTATAGCATCGCCCTAGACCAAGGTGACTCAAAAGGGCGCTCTATTTGTATGGTCGGACGAGTGCGAGGAGAGCTTTCAGAAGCTCATGACAGCTTTGACCACAGCTTCAGTATTGGTTTTGCCATCAGCTTCAGGTTCTTATACAATGTATTGTGATGCTTCATGAGTTGGGATTGGTTGTGTATTGATGCAGAAGGGTAGAGTGATTGTTTATGCTTCTCGTCAGTTGAATCCCTATGAGAAGAACTACACTGTTCATGATTTGGAGTTGGCTGCCATAGTTTATGCATTAAAGATTTGGAGGTAATACTTGTATGGCGTATCTTGCGAGGTATTCATTGATCATCGCAGTCTTCAGCATTTGTTCAAGCAAAAGGATCTTAATTTGAGGCAGCGTAGATGGTTGGAGTTTCTTAAGGAGTATGACATCACCATATTGTATCATCCGGAAAAGGCCAATGTAGTGGCCGATGCCTTGAGCCAAAAGGCAGTGAGTATGGGGTGTTTGGCGTACATCCCAGTTGGGGAGAGACCTTTTGCAGTTGATGTTTAGGCTTTGGCCAATCAGTTTGTAAGATTAGATATTTTGGAGCCCAGCCGAGTGTTGGCTTGTGTGGTTTCTCGGTCTTCCTTATATGATCGCATCAGAGAGCGCCAGTATGATGATCCGCATTTGCTTGTCCTTAAGGACAAGGTTCAGCATGATGATGCCAGAGACGTGACCATTAGTGAAGATGGTGTGTTGAGGATGCAGGGCCAGATTTATGTGCCCAATGTGGATGGGCTTCGAGAGTTGATATTGGAGGAGGCCCATAGCTCGTGGTATTCCATCCATCCGGATGCCACGAAGATGTATCAGGATTTGAGGCAGCACTATTGGTGGAGAAGAATGAAGAAAGATATTGTAGGATTTGTGGCTCGGTGTCTCAACTGTCAGCAAGTGAAATATGAGCATCAGATATCTGGTGGCTTACTTCAACGGATGATTATTCCCGAGTGGAAGTGGGAGAGAGTCACTATGGATTTTGTGAGTGGTCTTCCTTGGACTTTGAAGAAGTTCGATTCGATTTGGGTGATTGTGGATCGGCTGACCAAGTCCGTGCACTTCATTCCGGTGTGTACTACCTATTCTTCGGAGCGGCTGGCAAGGATCTTTATTCGGGAGATTGTTCGATTGCATGGTGTTCCAGTGTCTATTATCTCAGATAGAGGTACTCAGTTTACTTCTCAGTTTTGGAGGACTTTTCAGCGAGAGTTGGGTACACAGGTGGAGCTGAGCACAACATTTCATCCTCAGGCGGACGGGCAGTCCGAGCACACTATTCAGATATTGGAGGACATTTTGCGTGCCTGTGTTGTTGATTTTGGAGGTTCTTGGGATGAGTTTTTGCTGTTTGCAAAGTTTGCCTACAACAACAGTTATCAGTCAAGCATTCAGATGGCTCCGTATAAGGCGTTGTATGGATGGGAGGCGGTGTAGATCTCCAGTTGGTTGGTTCGAGCCCGGTGAGGCTAGGCTATTGGGGATAGATTTGGTTTAGGATGCCTTAGAGAAGGTGAAGCTGATTCAGGAGAGGCTTCGTACAGTGCAGTCGCGTCAGAAGAGTTATGCGGACTGGAAGGTTCGAGATGTGTCTTATATGGTTGGTGAGAAGGTCTTGCTGAAGCTTTCGCCCATGAAGGGTGTTATGAGGTTTGGAAAGAAAGGGAAGTTGAGTCCGCGGTTTATTGGACCTTTTGAGGTACTTAGGAGGATTGGGGAGGTGGCTTATATTCTTGCCTTGCCACCTAGCTTGTCAAGCGTGCATTCGGTATTTCATGTTTCTATGCTTCGTAAGTATGTTGGGGACATGTCTCATGTTTTGGACTTCAGCACGGTTCAGTTGGATGATGATTTGACCTATGATGTGAAGCCAGTGGCTATTTTGGGTTATCAGGTTCGGAAATTGAGATCAAAGGATATAGCTTCGGTGAAAGTGCACTGGAGAGGTCGGCCTGTAGAGGAGGCTACCTGGGAGACCGAGCGGGAGATGCAGAGCAAATATCCTCACTTGTTTGAGGCTTCAGGTATGTTTCTTGACCCGCTCGAGGACGAGCATTTGTTTTAGTTAGGGAGGATGTGAAGAACCGGCCCGTCGTCCCATGAGTTACCACTCTATTTTCCCCCATTTTCAGCTTCTTTATGCTTAATTATCAGTATTTGGTGTGGTCGAGTCGATTTGGATTGGTTTTGGTAGGAAATGAGACACTTAGTCTCTTTAAGGAAGGTTTGGTTTGGAAAAGTCAACCAGATGTTGACTTATGAGTTAGAGGGTTTGGACGTGATTTCCGGTGATTCGGTTAGCTTCGGGGGATGATTTGTGACTTAGGAACGTGATCGGAAGTGGTTTTGGAGGTCCGGTGTAGAAGTTAGCTTGTTTTGGCGAAGTTAGTATTTTGGCAATTTTTGGTTGGTAGGTGAGATTTGATCCGAGGGGTGGAATGGAATTCCGAGAGTTGCAATAGCTTCGTTAGGTGATTCTGTATGTGTGTGCAAAATTTTAGGTTATTTGGAGGTGATTTTGGTTGGGTTTTTATCGAATGCGTGTTTCGGATGTTTCATAAGAACTTAGGCTTGAATTTGATGAGAATTGATGATTTTAGTGTTGTCGGATGTGTTTTGATGATTGGAACGAGTTTGGATGATGTTTTAGGATGGGTCGGCACTTTTGGTTGAGGTCTCGGGGGCCTCGGGGTGATTTCGGATAGTCAAACGGACCAATTTTGGCATTTAGAAGTTGCAGATTTTCTAGTTATTGTGTTGCAGAGAAGTTGGTCACTGCAATCACGGGGGTGATGTCACGATCGCATAGAAGGATTTGGGTAGGCTGGAGTTTTAGTCTACGCGTTCGCAATAGATGGTCCGCGATCGCGTAAGGTTCTTCGTGTTCGCATTGAGGGGTCCGCGGTCGCATAAGAGGATCTGGGGATCCAGCTATTTTGTTCTTCGCGTTCGCATCAAGTGGAACGCGTTTTCATAGGTCTGGAAAAGAAAGCTTCGCGATCGCATTAGCTTGGCTGCGTTCGCATAGGCCATTTTGGAGGCTTGGAGACTTTGTGCTTCGCGATCGCGAGCCTGGGGTCGCGATCGTATAGAAGGAAATCTGGGCTGGACAATAGTTTTTAAAAACATTTCCTCCGCAAGTCTAAGTTATTTTCCACCATTGTTGAGTACCTTGAGAGGCTTTTGGGAGAAATTGAAGAGAGTTTCGACTGGGATTGATTGGTGGTGAGCCCTATGAACTAAAAACATGATTTAATTATGGAATTTATTTTGAAATTCATGTAAACTTAGCAAAAAGGGGAAGAACTAGGGCTTAAGTTTTTTAAAGTTTAAATTGGGATTTGATGGGCCATTTGAGCTCGGATTTGAGAGTTCTTGGTATGTATGGACTCGTGGCGAGATAAGGAACCCGTTGATGTGAGAATTTCTAGGTTTCGAGAAGTGGTCCCAGAGCTCGGGTTTTGCAAATTTCAGGATTTTTGATGTTTTTTGGTTATTTTCGATTGGTTTATGTTCCCTTAGCCTATTGTGACATATTCGTTGTGGTTTTGGTCTGATTCAATGGTTGAGGAGGCCGATTTGAGCGGCAAGGGCATACAGAGCTAGAGATTTGGCCGGCTTGAGGTGAGTAATGATTGTAAATGATGTCCTGAGGGTTCGAAACCCCATATTGCACAACGTGGTGCTATATCGAGGTGAAACACGCGCTTAATGAAGAGCGCGGAGTTATTTACTATTGGGGATTGTGAATTGGTCCGTCCCGATTGATGTTTTTATTGCATATTTGACTAAGACTTGTTGTTATCATCATGATTTGGGCTTATTGCCATATTTGGGCTTCATACCGAACACTTGAATTCTTCGTGGACTTTTATCAATTTTTCCTCACTATTTTGACATATTACTTGAACTTAGCCCTATTGATTAATAATGTTCTACAAACTCAGCCACTTTTACTTGAATTTTGAGACTTAACTGATATTTTCCAATGTTGTTTGGGTTGAGCACTACTGTTTTACTGATGCCCAAGGGGCTTATGATGATTTCTGGACTGAGTGAGGCCGAGGGCCATATGTGAGGATGTGCTGAGTGATATGAGATACTTTATATGCCACGATGTGTCTTGAGTGATGGGAGGCTGAGTGATGTGAGGCCGAGTGCCGAGTGATGATACCACGAGGTGGCTTGATATAGCGCTTATGCCGTAAGGGGCCCCTCCGGAGTCTGCACACCCACAGTGAGCACGGGTACCCATATGATCTGAGAGTGAGCCCGAGGGGCTGATACTATGCTGAGTGACTGATACTGAGCCCGAGGGGCTGATACTGTTCTGAGTGATTGATACTGGGCCCGAGGGACAAATTTCTACTTATTATTTACCTGTGGTTTTACCCGATTTACCTATTTTTAAACGGCGCTTTCATTTGTTTCTTCTTGGTTTTACTGCTTTAAGTGATTTACTGCCTAATATAGAATTGCTTTGTGCCTTTGCATTTTTTCATGCTTTCAGTCGTTATTTATAATTATTAGTCACTGGGTTGGAGTACTCACATTACTCCCTACACCGTGTGTGCAGATTCAGGCATAGCAGAGTTCGCTCCTGAGCGCTGATCCTTCTAGACCAGGCAGTGAATTGGAGATTTCGAGGTAGTTGTTGACGTCCGCAGCCCCGTGTCTCCCCTATCATTTTTCATTTATGTTCTTCAGACTATTGAGTCGGATTTCATACTTTGTAGACTTATAGCAGATTCTGTAGTAGCTCATGACTTGTGACACCCCGGTACGGACTGTGCCGGGATGGTTTCCCTTGTTATTATCGCTGCTTCTGCAATTATGGCTATCTTGAAAATGTTTTAGAATTGTTTATGTTAATTAATTATTTAAAAGAGGTATTTGCGTTGTTCTGGATGGCTTTGTCTTCACGAGAGGCGCCATCACGGCCGCGGTTCGGGAATTGGGTCGTGACAATTTTGATACATATGCTTCTGTTGCAAGAATAACATCTATTATAGTCCTTTTATCCTTGGCCTATATCTATGATCTTTATGTATATCAAATGGATGTTAAGACGGTCTTTTTAAATGGGAAAATTAGTGAAGAAATATATATATGCAACAACCTGAAGGATTTGTTCTTCCGGGAAACGAGAAGAAAGTTTGTAAATTGATGAAATCTCTTTATGGTCTCAAATAATCACCTAAACAGTGGCATGAAAGGTTTGATAGTGTAATACTATCAAACGGGTTCGTACATCATAATGCAGACAAGTGCATTTACTCTAAATTTATGAAGGAATATGGAGTAATAATTTATTTATATGTCGATGACATACTGATTTTTGGTACGAATCTATGAGGAATTACCGAGACCAAGAAGTATCTAACTTCAGTTTTTAAAATGAAAGATTTAAATGAAGTTAATACTATTTTGGGAATCAAGGTCAAAAGAGATAAAAGGCGAGTGACTTTGTCACAAGTACATTATATAGATAAAATCCTTACTAAATTCAGTCATTTAGGAATAAAGGAGTATAATACTCCTTACGATTCTAGTGTTAAGCTAACTGCAAATACTGGAAGAGCAGTAGCACAGTTGGAGTATACAAGTATGATAGGTGTATGATGTATGTAATGCATTGCACTAGACCCGACATAGCATTTGCTATTTGTAAACTTTCAAGGTTTACCAGTAATCCAGGTAATGATCATTGGAAAGCATTAAGTAGAGTACTTGGATATTTAAAATATACAAAGCACTTAGGCATTTGCTATAATGATTTTCCTAATGTATTAGAGAGATATTCTAATGCAAGTTGGATTACAAGTGTTAATAATAATAAATCCACATCAGGATGGATATTTACTCTAGGCGGTGGTTATTAGTTGAGCATCCAAGAAACAAACATGTATTTCCCATTCTACTGTGGAATATGAATCCATTGCATTAGCAGCTGCTGGAAAAGAAGCAGAATGGCTAAGGAATATGTTACTTGATATTAAGTTGTGGACACAACCTATGCCATCATTTTCATATATTCTGTGATAGTGAGACTATAATGTGTATTGCTCACAATAAAATATACAATGGGAAATCAAGACATATAAGCTTGAGACATGCTTATATAAGAGAATTAATTACAAATGGAGCTATAGCTATAACATATGTGAGATCAAATAAGAATTTGGCTGATCCACTTACGAAACCATTAGGTAGAGATTTAGTACAACAAACTTGTGAAGGGATGGGGCTGAGACCCTTAAATTAAATACAAGGAATGGGAACCCCACTTTGAGTTAGCATACACTCTAACAATATAAGTTCAATGGGTAATAACAAGTTACTTGTATTGTTTAAGCACTGATCTCCTCTTTAGGAGCCCTAGTTCTATTGTACTACTTACTGTTATGTGAGGAGTTCAAGGAGTTGTTAAATGCTTGTTATAACATGGGAATAAAGACAAACTCCAAAGTGCATACTGTTACATGAAAAGGTTGATTAATCTTAATGGAATTATTAATGTCTGGAGTAACAGGGACATAGTAACTAATTCCACCTATATGAATATTGAAGTGGTGTCGCTTCTAGCAATATTTAAAGGGTTGCTCTTGTAAATATTCATGAATTCAGGATGACTACATGGCCGTAAACGTGCTAAAGCGAATACTGAATTTTCTAAGCGACTAGATAATGCTGTGTGTGGTATTTTTGGTTTTGGCAAAAGGAGTTGTGGTTCAAATCTTAAGATACCAATAACTTCATCAAAACTTTAAAATACTTACACTAAAGGAAAGTTCAAATATGTATAAAATACTTTCTATTATGCACAAGTGTTATGAAGTGAAATAACAAACTAGTGGGGGATTGTAAGTTAGTTTGTTATTAAAAAGTTGGAAGTGGGATTCTTCCCACATCGGAAAAGAAAAGTTCTTTTTGGAGCTTTTTAAGCACTTGTCCTTTTTATGTCTTTGATTTTGGACACATACTTTTAAGTGTGTGCAATTAAGTATACTATATATTTATATATTATATAATCAAAAACTTGGACTTGGACTTGAAGCTTGGGCACGGTCCGGGTCGGATCCTAAAGTTAATTATTTTATTTTGTGACAGAAAAATTATATTTATTTGAATTTTAAATTCAAAATTCGAATAAATAGTTATGTCTGTTATGAAAAGGTCCAACCAAACATGTATGTTTGTGAAACAAGACATCTTTTCTGAAAAGGTCTGTTGGTTGCCTATAAATACACAAGAATTCCAACGAATTGGCATAGAAAATCACAAGTGTTATTGCAGGCTTTGTTGTATCCTGAAGAGAATCGTTTTGTATTTTTCCTAAATTTGTATACAGGCGATAACTCTTTAAGGACAGTCGATTTTCACGCCTCAAAGTCATTTTTTGTTTATTATTTTCTAACAACCGCCCCATTACCATCCCTATCCGTGTGTGGCTGCATAGTACAGATGTTTGTTTTTGACATGCAAATCTGTTTTAGTTGTACATGATGACATGGTTTTACCACTTCCATGCAAATTATAGGTTATGCATATTTTCTTCTATTTTTTCTTCTTAGTAGCTTACAAATAGTTCTGGGAAAGAACCCTTGTTTTATGAGCTCAGAAATAATTTTTTCGATTTTCTTTTTCTCGTAAATGATTATATAGGTTATAGCTGTCTTACAACAAAATCAACGTTGCTGTTGCCAAAGACAAGATGAATAATATTATATATATTATACAAACCTGCTGATAATTTATCCCAAAAGTTTACATTCAGTAGAACATATCTTACCTATCGATCAAGTCGATATACATGAAATTGTTGGGTTTTGTTAATCAAAACAAAAGATGTGTGAATGAAAAATTGTGGGAAAAGAAATTGGAGGGAAATGAAATATTAAATTAGTCCTTTTCACAAAGAACTTTGTCCCTCATTGGATAAGAAGAGGAAAATTCTTGTGCTTATATATAGAAGCACTTCTTCCAGTTCTTATAGCAAGTTTGGCCAAGCTTATTTTTGGCCAAAAGTGCTTTTTTTTTTTTTGCCAAAAGCACTTTTGGCCAAAAATTGAGATGTTTGGCCAAGCTTTTGGAAGGAAAAAAGTACTTTTGAGGAGAAGCAGAAGCAGTTTTGGAGAAGCAGAAAAAAGTATTTCTCTCCAAAAGCACTTTTTTGAGAAACACTTTTAAGAAAAATACACTTAGAAGCAGTTTTTTAAAGCTTGGCCAAAGAGTAATTGTTGCTCAGAAGTGCTTTTCAAACTAATTAGCCAAACACAAACTGCTTCTCACCAAAAGTACTTTTGAGAAAAGTACTTTTGAAAAAAAAATACTTCTCAAAATAAACTGATTTTTGCAGCTTGGCCAAACGGGCTATTAGAGAATGGAGAAGAGAGCAAGCCTCGTGTTGTTGTCGTCGCTCGGCTTTGGATTTGGTCGATTGATTATTTTTTTTGGGACCAAATTTAGTTTCCATTTCCGCCTTTTAATTATTTCCTTTCCTAATATTTTTGCGCAGAAAATTATTAAATTTGCGACACTTCCGACGGTCAATTTTCCGATTAGCCATTCCGTTTAACAGAAATTCTATCGAATAGATACCTCTTCAACCGAACAGGCACCTTTGCACCTGTTGGAACTCAAGTCTGTTGGCTATAAATAGAGAGGCTAAACCTCATTTTCTACCACCGAAAAATTTGATCTCTCCCCTCTATCTTCTGCATCTTTTTCTGACGAAAAAATGTAAGCATTTTGTGTGATTTGCTCCGCCATTTGAGTTCGCCAAAGTTCTATGATTTGAATTGTCGCTATCACAGAATCGTTATTCCGTTCTATCCTGGAAGGAATTAATCCGTAACCTTGGGCAACTATGCGGGAATTAAATTCCTCAAGGACACAAGGAAATTGTGGGCTCAGAATTTTTCTGTTTTGTTTTCTTAAAATAACGTTTTCTTTCTAGTTTTCTGGTTTTGAATACAGAGTGATAACAAAAATCTGGTTGAGTAATCAAATCAAGACATTGTTGAGTTTTTGTTTAAGATGAAATAGTCTTAAAATGAGATTGAATGAGAAATGGAGGGAAAATAAAATTTTGAGTAAAATTTTAAGTTTCCCTCTTCTTTTTTATGATACATTGTCCCACATTGGTAGAGGATAAGAATTTTGGTGGGTTTATCTACAAATGCATTTCATATAGCTCTTAAAGAGTTAGGAAGAAGGCAAGCCTCGCGCCGTCGTCGTCGTCGCTCGCTCGGCTCGACTTCGGCTTCGGCTTTGGTCGATCGATTGATTAATTTTTTGGACCAAATTTATTTGTTAATAGTGAATATTAACGTGATATTATCCGTGTTAGTAACGGATGTTTTTCAATCCGTGTGTTATGTTGCACTAACAAGTCGCCTAGTGCACCTCCCACCATGGCCAAGTGCTCCTCCCACCAAGTGAGTGCTTCCTCCATTAATTCTGTATACATTCTGTATACACTGAAAAAACGAATTGCAATCTGATATCCTCTTCAGTAAGAATTCAACATCGGCTATACATTGCATTCCTTCCTCTCAGAATTTTCATTCGACTTCTGAGTTGTCCTCCTTTATCTTGCATTATTTTTAACTACAAACAAAACATCCGTAAGTGTGATTTGCTGCCGAACTTTGTGTTCGCTGATGAAACACTGGGGTTTGAAGTACCGCTACACCAGTGTGTAATTCGTACGATCATGGGAGGAAATAATACATAACCTTGGGTACTAGGAGAGGATTAAATTCCTTAAGGAAACACTGTGAAATCAGTTGGCTCGAATTAATTACTGATTTATTTATATTTACGTTTATACGCTAACGTTTTATTTTCCAGAATTGTTATTTACAAATACAGAATAATAACCAAGGAACCAACAGACATGACATGCCCACCAAATATATAATTAATTCACTCCATTAATGTCAACATGCAACCCTGACGTGTAGCTCAACTGGTAAAGGCCTGAGGACAAAGTCCTTCAGGTCGCCAGTTCGAGTCCCACCAGGGCCACTGGGGGCATTACAAACCGGCCACGTCTCAGGGCCCCGTGGAACTAACCGTGCACCCGCATTGAAACAGCGGGCTCCGGTGGGTACAGCTAGTCGGGTTCGCAAAGCGAGTCCCGAAAACCACGGTTATAAAAAAAAAAAAAAAAAAAAATGTCAACATGCATGCTTTTGGACTTCCTCTTCATCGTTGCTGTAGTTTGTATTTTCTAATAGACAAAAAGGTTGCTTTACAATTGGAACATACTTTTAGAAGTTCTTTCATCTCTGTTCTCAAAACAAAATTTGCTTTTGAAACAGTTAATTATACGAGAACATGTTAATCACCTCACGATATAACGATCGAGTTTGCAAAAGAATATTATTATTTTTATTCCTGATGTGTTAATGGTCGGCTAAAAAGAAGGTAATTAAAGAGAGTTTACACAATGATTATCTCATCATCTTTCCAGCTTCACCATATTATTTGCTAGTGGCTCTAAAGTAACTGTCTAGAATCTAATTCCAAAGGTTGATTATTAGTTAATACTATGTACTATAATTGTCAATGTGGAATCACAAGTCACAATCAATCAAAGATGCATATATTTGATATACTTACTCCACTATAAAGAGGTATGGTGGGATCACCTTAACTTGAGTCTACAAGTCTAAGGTTCGAATTGAAAGAACAGAAAAATATCTCATAATATGAATCTGTATTAGTCGGCCATTAAGCTTGGAATATTAAATAGTAAATCAAAAAAATTCAAATTATCTAAAACTTTTTTCACCGATCAAACAGAGTAACCCCACTCCATCCCCCAACTATCACTAAAAGGAACAAAAAAGATAGATTTTGTGTCTTCATTTCATATTTGAGAAGTGCTTAGATTCATTTTAATGTCGAGTCAAAACATAGGATCAGAGATTGTCGATTCACATGCATTGTCCCAGAAGAAGCCATTTTTTTGGTCAATCTACCTTGTATTAAAGTCAAATAAAGGTAATCCATAG
The DNA here is from genome assembly GCA_026770625.1 of Nicotiana glauca. NCBI lineage: Eukaryota > Viridiplantae > Streptophyta > Magnoliopsida > Solanales > Solanaceae > Nicotiana > Nicotiana glauca. The sequence continues at coordinate 108,160 of MU773364.1, forward strand.
TCCATTAAGATACATTTTTACATAAAAAATATATATCTTGTGCCGCATATCAAATGTCAAGTAATATACTACGTGTACATAGTATTATTAATTTAGAAATACAAAAAAAAAAGGCATTTCAAATTCAGCTAGCTGTACACCAGTATCTTTTAGTTTTGATTGAAAATGTGCTAAAATATGAAGCGGATTCAGAATTTAAAACTTATGAACTCGAAAATCTAATTATTTTAAGTTATTTGAGTCTAAATTAATAATTTGCGCAAATTAAATAAATTTCTTAATAAAAATATAAAGTTTGAACTATAATTATTAAATTTAGTCAAATCGGTTGTTAAATTCTAACCTCTGTACTAAAACCAATAGAGTTTAGTCATATCTATAATAGCCACCTAAAAAGAAGGGAAAATTTCACATAAGAAGAATTGGGTTGCCTACTTTTCCATTTTATAGTCCATTTATCAATTTACAACAAATTATACCAAAGATAACATGTTAAAATTCAACATTCAACTCCAATAGGTTTTAAAAATTACAATCTAATTTTTAAAAAAGATTGCTCAATTTTTAAAGTTAATTTTCGAAACAATGACTCAAATATTAGTTCAACAAACCAAATCCATTTGGATGTGAAAATTAGATTTTTAACAAGCTTAAATATGTAGGTTTAAATTACGAATTTGATTTTGTGAGGAATTTAGAGTGGGTGTTATTTAGACTTGTTAGAAATAGTATAAGGAGGTTGTATATGAAATCTGAAGCCATTTAATGGGAATTTAGACTGGTTTTGAACAAGAATTGCAACTGAAAATCGTGAAAGAAGTTCGTCTACGGTCGCTTGTATAAAGTTGTGTAAAAGTATATTAGTGTATAAGGGGAAATCCAAAAATTGCTAGATTTACAAGTGGTCATTCAAAAATAGCCACAGTTTCAAAAGTAATCAAAATTTAGCCACTTTTTATGTAAGATAAATCTAAACGAAAACACTATTCAAAATCTGGAAAATACTTCAGCATAATATTCTGGAGTTTTAGAATAAGTATACTGGAACTCCAACATAGTATACTGGAGTTCCAGAATAAGTATACTGAAACTCCTGCATAATATACTGAAGTTCCAGTATAATATGCTGGAATTTCATACATAAGTGCTCCTAATCTCCAGTATATTATGCGAGAATTTTTCGTATGTTGGAGTTCCAGCATAGTATGCTAGAAGTTCATATACAGGTGCACCAATCTCCAGTATATTATGCTGGACCGGTCCCTGTTACAGCAAAATAGTGGTTATTTTTTTAATGAATTTGCAAATGCTGGCTATTTTAAATGACCAGTCCGAAAATTGGCTAGCTCGTGCTGTTTTAAGATATGTTTATATACGCATATACACTATTATACAAGATTATACATAATTATATAACAAACTGACTTCGTTTTCTTCCTTGCGTCATTTTCTAAAATTTAACTCAATTCTACTCCAAATTTAAATTTTGAACTTCTTTTGATATTTTCAATCAATTGGAACTACACCCTATCCAAACAACTAACAAACTCAAAAAATCCTATTTTCGAAAGTAAAACTTTGAATGGCCTTCAATGGTGGATTTCTACTCTTCAAATTTTCTTACATTGCAACCAGGTGACACATGGTATGAAGCAGCAATGGCGGACGACCCCTTAAAGCAATGTTTGTGAGAATACAGATTTAATTCCATAGCTTTTAGAAGCAATGATTGTAAGAATATAGATTTTAAATTTGCTAGTGCTTTCAAAATATGTACAATATAGACTAGATTGAGTAAAACTTAAAAATATGAGTCATTTTTTATTATGGTGTAAAGTCATGTGTATTTTCTTGTAATTCTTTCTAAAAATAATGTATTAGTCTATCTTATATTCACGAATTGAAAGAAACACGACCTTCTAACTCATTGAAAATAGAGGTCCCTGACAAATTTAAAACTCTTTTATAACCCCAAAAAAAAAAAAAAAGGAAAAAGAGAAAGAAATGAAAACATATAAAGAATTGCTACCTAATCTAGTCACGCTGCGCAAATAAACTACCTTTTTAATGTGTAAACAACTGTCACTATATTTCAGTTGATATTGACATTCTTCCAATAACACAAAGAAAAAAGAAAACGAATATATATGAATAAAAGAGCACCTCATGACACTAAACGTCAAGTGGTTTATTGTTTGCATGGACAGTATTTTCTTTTTTTGGGTCATGGACAATAATTGACACATCATATCGGTGCTTTTGTCCAAAGCCAAAAGAACCGTCAAAGTAAAAATTTATTTTGAAAAGTGCTTTTTTTAAAAGTGTTTTTCTCAAAAGTAATTTTAGTGAGAAACAATTTGTGTTTGACTAATTAGTTTGAAAAGCACTTATGAGCAGCAATTAGTGTTTGGCCAAGCTTTAAAAAATTGCTTCTAAGTGTATTTTTTTCAAAAGTGCTTCTCAAAAAAGTATTTTTTTGGAGAAAAACTACTTTTTTCTGCTTCTCCAAAACTGCTTATGCTTCTCCTCAAAAGCATTTTTTTCCTTTCCAAAGCTTGGCCAAACACCTTAATTTTTTGCCAAAAGTGCTTTTGGCAAAAAAAAAAGCACTTTTGGCATGGCCAAAAAGAAGCTTGGCCAAACAGGCTATAAGGCAGAGACAGAGCCAAATGTTTTACTAAGAAGTGCCAAAATATAAAAAATTCATCATACAAAAAGATCAAAAGAATTAAACATATAATATACATAAATATAATAATTTTACTTAACTACACAGTCAAGGCCACAATATAAGTGGGGGCCCAAAAGCGAAGCTTTAAGAAAATGCCTTAATTATTTTAAATAAATTTTTATTTATATTTTATTTGTAAATTTTCTTTCTAGATTTTGAAATGGCCAATTAATATGTTATAATTAATTTCTTCAATAAATGTTTTTTCGATTGATAATAAAGTTGATCAATTTATTTTTCTTGAAACAATGTTGTATAAGATTTTGATTAATTTCACTTTTGAAAAGAACACTCTCTTGCTAATACTTTAATAAGAGCGCTTTTTTGAGATTATGATTGTATTAAAGTTCAATTTTTTTTTTTGAGTTTCTAACAACACGACTCACATTTCCTAGATAACAAGCTTAAGGGATAGCCCGTCATAAATTGGGATGGAAGGAATATGCAATTCAAATTAATAAATGTACCTTTTTGTTGATACAATATATAAATGCTTACGAAAAAGAAAAGAAAGGGCATAAGTATGAATATGAATTAGGAAGACAAGTTTAGAAGGAAACTTGTGTTGCCAATAAATTAAATATTATATGCATTTCATTATCGTAAGTAGGGGTATCAATGGTTCGGTTCGGCCGGTTATTTTATAGATTTTGTACCATACTAATTTTCGGTTATTCTATTATATATAACCAAAATTAGACTTTTCGAAACCGTCACAATCACGTTGGTTTCTCTTCGGTATTGGTACGGTTCGGTAAATTTTCGGTAATTTTTTTAAATGTCATGTAAAAGTCACTGGTAGAAGTATAATGCAATAACATACGTACTTTATATGACTTAGCAAAACTCCATAAATATTTTTACAGTTTAAAGGTGATGAATTAAGAAAATATGAAAGATCACTTGAGTATAAATCCATCAAATATTATACAGCAGGGTAAACGAAACTAAGCAAATATAAAGAAAATACAAATCACAAGAGAGGAAATATGTTAACCAAGTTGGTATTCAAGAATAAAGTTTATAGAAGATTAAATATTTCTAAAATATAAATCAAAATCATACTAAAGAAATATATTCAATACATTGAAAGTTTGCTACTCCTAATCGTTACAATACCTCGTGTCTTGCTAGTGAATATGCTGGAAATATTTTAGTTTCAAAGAAGTAGCATAATAGGTTTGTGAATTAGGATTTTGAGTTTAATTACTTGTTGGCTTGGAACTATTTTATATTTCCAAGGTCCAATAAAATTTAATGCTTTATTATTTTTAAACTTAACATATAAATATATTTTTCACATTGTAAATTATTCGGTACGGTTCGGTATTTTTTTGGTTTATTTTCATAAAATAAAAAACGTACCCTAATTATCGGTACAATTATAGATTTATATAAAATCCTACGGTTTTATTAAAAGAAACCTAAAAATTGGTTCGGTACGCTACGGTTCGGTCGGTTTTTAAATATCCATTGACACCCCTAACCGTAAATGTTCACTATGCTCTCATTTTCTTTGAGTTTTTTTTTTTGTGGGGGAGGGGGGAGGGAGGTCAACATGAATTATAAAGTTTACCAATTCTTTTTACCTTTCTTTTCTCCAAAAATTTAATATTTTCTAAATATCTTTAACCATATAACTATAAGAAATTTTGGGGCCCCTAGAATTAGGGCCCCAAGCCAATGCTTTACTTACTTTGGACTCGAGCGATTCTGCATAGGGGAGACACAATAACTTCACTGATCTACCGCCATTCCAAATGGTTCACTTGACAGAATCATAAAATAAAGCAAGTGAGAAACGAAACGGATTTAAACCTTTTATAGCACGATCCAACAAATCTGTGCTAAAAGACGAAAAATAAAAAATAAAAGCTACAAGTACGAATTTCAAAGAGTCAATATTCCAAAGGACGACCATATCTTTTTAGTGAGATCAAGAAAGATAATATTCGTTAAAATTGATTTATTAATTTAGCTATGTTATCATAGTGTGCATGAAAATTAATTCCTTTGTCCCTCTTCCTCCAACCGCCCCACCCTCCCAAAAAAAAAAAAAAAAAAAAAAAAAAGNTCGGTTTATGTCGGTTTTTCGGTTATTTATCGGGTTTTTGTTAAATATAAGGCATACACTACCAAACACATATTCCGGCGACCACATTTTCAACGTAACACTATCAAATCAATTGCCCTTTGAGAAATTTATTATTTACCAAGATATATTGATGATAATTCAATCAAATAGTAATGAATAATTTAAGGACTCAATTAAAATATATTATTTTTAACACGAAATGAGTTCTTACACTTAACAAAAGAAAACTAACGATCAAAGTAGAAGGTAAAGGTAAAGAACTATACTAAGAGTGCAAACTATTAACATTTACCATTAAATTTTTAAACTTTGTATAGAATTATACATATATATAGGTGTAATAATAATTTTAAAATAGTTACTCCTATAATCGGTTTGGTTTGGTTTTTTCCCGATTAAAACCAAAACCAAATCAAATTTGATCGGTTTTTAAAATTCAAAACAAAAACAAAAACCAAACCAAACCAAAAAGTATCGGTTTTTTTGGTTGGTTTGGTTTAGTTTTCGATTTGGTTCGATTTTTCGGATTATTATGAACACCCCAAAAAGAAAGTAAAGAAAGAGCAGATTGGGAGTTCATGGATCAATGCATAAAACTAATAAAAAATAACAACAAAATCCGTTTAACACTTAAAATAATATTACTAGGATCATATTTTGCTTGACATAAGTAATAAAAAAAATTATTTGAAAAAATCATTAATCATGTACGAAGTTAATAAATTTTCACGTGAATTCGTGTGAACCCCAACATAGAGCAACAAATGATTCCATTAATTCCAAGTCATCTGAGCTGTTCGTTCAGAAAGAGGAATCAATTCCCTCCTTAAATAATTAAATTAAAATATCTTCTCTTCAATTTTTTTTAATTCCCACTATTTTGTACTTTACGTGGCAAGCAGTTTAACGCCAGCAAAATCAGCTACAACTCCCGTCCAAACTAATCCCCGTATATCACCACTAAGATCGAAACACGTTTAAGTCGTCACTTACTCGGATGCCACGTGACCCAATTCACACGTCATATAAATACCTATCTGTTAGCCTTTTCTCATGTAACTGTGTCCGTAAAACTGAAATCCAAAAAGTACAGACAGAAATTTCTTCATGTCATATACTGAAATATATGCCGAAAGGCTAAGCTTGATAGAAGAGCTTTTGTAGTCTTGTAGGTAACGTCATAGTGAGAGAAAGAGATAAATCTAGAGAGAGAAAGTGGTGAATTTTTTGGCGGTAGATTTCAAGGAAGAAGTTGGAGTGTCAATTCGAAATCGCTTTCCGCTGTAGCTATCGATTTTGATTTTTTTTTTTTTAATTTACTTTAAATTTTAGTAGCTGACGATTTTAGGGCTCGGCGATCGTTTGGTGTACACAGTGCAACTTGGAGGTGAGTTAATCGATATTTGATGCTCATCTTTTATCATTGACAGTTTTTATTTAAATGACGAGTTATTTTGTGCTATCAGATGATGTGAAGTTGATGTGTTTTCTCAATTGAGTAAATGATGTCGTTCCTTTTGTTGAGTCTATTGATGAATTCGTTGGATTAGTTAAATGTTTGTGTTTCTGCACTCATTTTCAGCTGCTAGTTAGAGATATTATTGTTGAGGATTTTAATTTGATGCCAACTAGCTTCGACTGTTAAGATAATTGTAAGTTTGCAGGGAAATTTAGACTGATTAAGTTCATATAGAGAGAAGATGAGGAGCAGAAATATGTTTGTAATGCTGTCGAAATTGTACTTTTCGATTCCAATTTCTACAGAACAAGCTGTGTACAAGTTGATTGTCGAGTAGTAGTCTATTGTTAGGTTATTCTGCAGAACTGCTGGTGTCGAATGCAATTTTAGTCCTGGCATGAATATCTGCCTTTCCGAAAAATTACTTGCCATATTGATATTATTTTGTAGATTATGTTCTAAATGAAATTCTGTTGTTCCTGAAGTGTCTGGACAAAAACTGTATGGTAATGAAGTTAAATATGTGAGTCCATCAGTTATGTAATAGCTTCTAGCTTTTAGTTAAAACTTACCAAATGATACATTGTGTTTCAAGATTAACGGCTCCAATCTCTGGATATGCACAAAATGTTTCAAAGATTCTGACTTGGATTTAAAATGGTACATCCTTCTACTAGCAATGTGATCTAAGTACGATGGTGTATCCTTACTATTAACAATGTGATCCAAACATCACAAACTTTCTAGATTTAAATGTGTTATACATGACTTGTCTTATACTTAGGTAAGTATGCTTTTGTTGCAAAATACTCTGGTTCTCCATTTCGACCATGCTACTTTGATTTTAGATGTTACATCTTCATCTGTTATACCATTCTCTTACAAAATCAAGCCTAGATTTCTAGAATGTTTTGCATTTAGGCATTGCAATCTCGTTTAGTCTCACCTCAACTTCTCTTCTTATACTGACTAAACTTGTAGTGGATCTATTTGCCTCAATTCTAGTTATCCTAAAATCTTTACTCTATAGAGTGCTCATCCAAATAACAAAAAAAATTAATTCATAAAGAAAAGCCAGCTGAATAATGATTGCTATTAACTAAATTTGTGAAGTGGATAGAGGTACAGGTGCGCTTTATGCTACGTGAATTGGATGCTTTTTATGCTATTGTTCTTATTAATGCATGGCAATGTGCTTACTAAGGTATAAAAATTCTTGAAGTTGCTCACCAGAGTAGTTCACTTACGGCTAGGCTCCTTAGATGGGTTCATTGACTATAATTAAGGAACTTTGAACAGATCGCGGGTGATTACGACAGGCCATGGAGGACAGTGGAAGGTACTTGCACATTGGAGCCCTTATCCGTACATGTATAAGCAATGCTGGTTCTTTAGCCTGAACTTTTATGCCCGTCTTCACATAGCTTTTTATTAGTACTTAATTACTTAATTCTATATGCAGCATTACTGAAAAGGTCTTCTCAAACGGAGATGCTTATGTGGGTAGTTTCAATGGGATTCTTCCTCATGGAAAAGGCAAATATACTTGGTCAGATGGATCCGTTTATGATGGTTGTTGGGAAGAAGGAAAAATGACTGGAGAAGGACGTTTTATTTGGCCTTCTGGAGCTTCATATGAGGGTGATTTCTCTGGAGGTTACCTCCATGGTTTTGGAATATTTAATGGGCCTGATGGCTCAATATACAGAGGTGTTTGGAGAATGAATACCCAGCATGGGATAGGAAGAAAGCAGTATCAGAATTCTGATGTTTATGATGGTTGTTGGAAAGAGGGAGTACGTGAAGGCAGCGGTCGATATGCATGGAGTAATGGAAACATGTATATTGGGAACTGGAAAGATGGAAAAATGTGTGGTAGAGGTGTTATGAAATGGTTTGATGGAGATCTTTTTGATGGATTTTGGTTAAATGGCTTAAGACATGGGTCAGGCTGTTACCGATTTGCAGATGGAAGTTACTACTTTGGGGTGTGGACTAAAGGGCTAAAAGATGGACTTGGAATGTTTTATCCTGCTGGAAGTAAGCATCGCTTTCTGAGGAAGACCAGTGATAGGCATGATGATAAGAGGAAAAAGCAGCTCTCACATACTTCATCAACTATTTTAGAGTCTGTGAAACCTGTGAAGCGTAGTATTTCGGAGAGATTCTTGCTTAAAGGTTCAGGGAGCATATCACTGAGGACTACATCACAAGGAGAAGACGTTGTCCTTGATGATTCCAGCAGAGACATGTTGGCCTGTGATTCATCAAGTGTATTATCTCAAAGCTCTCATGATGACAAAAGCGATTTTCTGGAAACTGGTTCTGTGGCTTATGAAAGGGAATACACGCAAGGAGTCATAATAAAAGAAAGAATTATAAATATTAGTAGGCTATCTCGCAAAAGTAAACAACGGATTAAGTTTCACGCAAAAGAAGTAAAAAGGAGGTCATGTGTGTACTTTCTAGAAGGCCGTAAGAGCTACTATCTGATGCTTAATTTGCAACTTGGCATCAGGTAAGGATATCAATGTCCTTTCTAATTGATAATTTGAGGGGTAAAATCCACTTGGTACCATAGAACTATTTGTTAATATGGTAGAAATCACAGGTATTCTGTTGGCAAGATCACTCCTGTGCCTATCCGTGAAGTGAGACAATCAGATTTTGGAGATCAAGCTAGAATTAAGATGTACTTTCCCAGGAAGGGTTCCCAGTTTACACCTTCACATCATTCCATCGATTTTTATTGGAAGGATTATTGCCCTATGGTTTTCAGGTACTTGCACATTTATTTTATATCTGCCACTTGGTTGTTTCTTTAACACACTCCATCTATGAAGACCTTCTGATGGGAGCAAAACACAATTTTGGATTAAACTGGTAATAGTTCTTTTATAGGGAACTGACTACTTTGCTTAACAGCTAGGAGAGGGTTAGGGACTTATTCTACTTGATTTGATGAGATCATGTAAAAAGGTTTGGTTAAAATTTTCTTGGTATGAATTTTTTCCCTCAATGGGTTAAAAGGCTCTACTGCTGTCTGTTCACTCTTTCTGGATCATTTCATCCTGAACGTTGCTTCCAGGACTCTTCAGCTATGATTTAGCATAGTGTATTCTGTGCCCTGGGTCTTGAATTTCCTTCCTCCAGAGCCTAAAAATGTTAGAACTGTGGATTTTCCACCCTTGCAAATTCGTAATTTTCATTCACCCTATAACCTAAAACTTCTAGTGGACTTCTCTGTTCTTATTGCTCTATATGAGTTACTGTAGAGTTTGAGTCATTTGTCTGACTATATAAGATGTCATGTTCAGATATTTGAGAGAGTTGTTCAAGCTGGATGCGGCAGAGTATATGATGTCCATCTGTGGTGATGATGGTCTGAGAGAGCTTTCGTCTCCTGGAAAGAGTGGCAGCCTTTTCTATCTTTCTCGGGATGATAGATTTGTGATCAAGACTTTAAAGAAGTCTGAGCTCAAGGTTTGCACAAGAAAATAAACATACTAAACTGTTTTAGGTTTTCTCCTTCCCTTGCTGTGCCGACATTTACATGCCTACTGATCTTCACGCTAACTCAAAATTAAGCAAGATGTTGCCTTTACATTGAAATTAGAACTCTTTATGGAAAGTCAAGGTCATGATTTCTGTTTTAAATACATGTGTTCCCTTTCTTCTGTTTCTTTCCCTATTCCATAGTCCTCCCTCATTCTACCTCCTGAGAAATTCTCTACATAGACTAGGAAGAAATAAAAGAGCCCGGCCGGGGGGGGGGGGGGGGGGGGGGAGGAGACTCACCCTACTCATTTTTTTGGTTTCACCTATATATACTCTGTTTGTTTTTGGAGGGGAAAGGAGGGAGAAAACTTTCTGTTCTCTTCCTAGGTAGCATTGACGATCAACTGGTTGTTCAGTACAGCAGGAAAAGGAAAAGGTGATATGCTTCTTCTGTTCTATCCGGTGTTGGACAAATTTAAAAAGTTCATGTGTAAGACAACCCAGACGTTCCGCTTCTATTTTACTACCTCAATCAAACATTTCTTAAGTGTGGATAAAGAACTGCGTATTGCTTTGACCTTAAACTCAGTTTCTGTAAATGAGTTTGACTTAGTTACTGGGATCGGTAAAAGTTTTTTTTTAATCTCATATGTGCTATGGAAGGTTTCCTTTAAAAATTACAATCATTGTGGAAAAGATGAAATAAATAACAAATAATAGAATCATTGATGCTTTCGGTGCAAATTTCACGTTCTACGTTGTGGTAGGTCATATGAGTGCTGAAGCTAAAAATTGTGAACAGTGTTTTTTACTCGCCAAGACTACAGCTAATTCTGGTTAATGTATGTTCTTTCTTTTCACTACCATGCCGAAGGGGTACTTATGATGAATTTGATAAATGAGAAGTAATCATGAATCTGTGCCATTTGTTCTGCTCAGAAACAATTACAAACTGAGAGTGGACTGAAAGGTTGTTAACAGGGATCTCTTACCATCACTTAGGTTCTACTCAAGATGCTTCCTGATTACTATAGACATGTGAAGGAACATGACAACACACTCATAACAAAAGTATTTGGGCTGCACAGGATATCATTGAAACGTGGAAAAAAGGTTAGTGATCAGGCGTAAGTCCTACTGTACTTTGCTGCTATGAGTTTTTCTCATCATTCAGGTCGAGTATTCACCTATTTTCTCAGGTACGCTTTGTAGTCATGGGGAATATGTTTTGTACGGAATTAAGAATACATCGCCGTTATGATTTGAAAGGTTCTTCTCATGGGAGATTTACAAAGAAAGATCGTATTGATGACACGACGACATTAAAAGACCTCGATTTGAAATATGAGTTTCATATGGACAAGTTATTACGTGAGGCACTTTTCAAGTAAGTCTTTGTTTGGTTTTCCCCTTGAGATTTGAGTTAAAAATTCTGGTTCATTGTAGTCTCTTCTCTTTAATGGGTGACTACTGAAGTTTTCGAAGATGGAGCAAGTAATTTGAAACTACTACTGAAAACCAAAACTAATCTGCTGAGGATGATGGATTTTTATTTTTTTCTCGCAAGTTGGATATCTGAAGTTAAAATCCAGTTAGTTTGCAACCCATAGGCTAGGTTAAGGAGGAGGATTGCAGTAGGTTCATAGTCACTGTAATCTTCTTATAGTCGTATTAACAATAATTTTGATCCAAACAGATACGAATGGTTACATAGGATTCTTATAGCGAACTCTAGCTTTATTTGGGATTGAGCAGTGGCAGAGCTACAGTGGCATAAGGGTGGTCACTTGAGCACCTGTTGCCGGATAATTATAAAGTATATAAACATCAAATATTTTGTTGGAATATGTAATAAAGCTTGAACACCCTTAAAACAACTAACATAGATGGTCTAGTGGTGAAGGGTGTGCAAAGCGACCAGGTTGTTTGGAGTTCGATCCTCAGCTGCTACATTTATTTAAAAATGGCAGCCTGGTGCACAAAGCATTCCACATTCATAGAGGATCCAGGGAAGGGCCGTACCCCAAGAGGTGTGATGTAGGCAACCTACCCTGATGCGTGCATCAATGGCTCAAACCGGTGACCTATAGGTCACGTGGAGACAACTTTACCGTTGTTTCAAGGCTCCCCTTCAACTGCTACATTTATTTACTCCTTTTTTAAAATCTCTTTTTAAGGAACAAGCAAATGGAAACTTTCTCTCCTTTTCAAAAATAGACTAAAAAGTGTTTGACCTAGAAACGTTTGAGTTCAACGGACCCAAAAACACTTGAACTCATTTATCTCTCTCTCCTCTTCAAAATGAGCTACAACTTTAATTTCCTTTTCAGTAAAAAATCAAAAGGAAGTAATGACCAAAATGTTTGAATTTTGATCCCATCCCCTCATTGACAAATTTCCGAGTGTCTCTCTCCCTTTTTCTTTCTCTCTCTTCGCTCTCTACCCTTTCTCTATTCTTGCTTTCTCTTATAGTAAAAATAAGAAATTTTCAAGTTGAGTTATAAAATAATTTAGGCTGCAAATTTAAATTTCATGGTAGTAAGTAAAAAAGTGATTTCGGTAATATATAATTTGAAAAAAACTATACCACCAATAATGAGTCACTTTTTTTTTAATTAATTGGGAAATCTCCTAGTACTAGTAACGCGCAGTCTGAAACTCGATAAATAACGACTTGTTTAAGCTTAACTTCTTGGTTTGGTACCTTTCCTTTTTTTTTTCCTTCCACAAGACGCGTTAGTTTTACCGTATACATGAGTGACTACTTGTAAATGAATCTCGATTTAAAAAAGTAAAATATTGTTCAATGTACTCACTCATTGAAAAAAATGTTGGTGCACTCACTCATAGGAATTTTTATTTTTATTTATTTAAATTTTGAACACCCTTAGCGGAATTTCTGGCTACGCCACTGGGATTGAGGCAATAGTTGATTGATTGAATATCTACGGGTACCCAAATATGTTGTTGCATTAAGTATGTTTAGAACTTAATATACAAACGTCAGAAATTATGCAACATACCTTATATATATACGTCTCTATGTGTGTGTGCACTAGTGTGCGTACATAATGTTACACGGCGCCTTCCTGAGATTCCTTGGAAGGGCGACGTAAGGCTAAGCAACTGATGTCAGTGCAGTTACTGTCCGCCAACTGAGGTCTCCTCTGTACGCTAGACGAGATTGTTAGTGCCGTACGGGAAAATCAATGTAAAGAGCAATTGAGAGAACATAAATGAGAATTGTGAATGAAAGAAAGCTTGATTGCATTAATGAAAGCTATTACAGAAAAGCAATACGGTGTCGGGGGGGGAGACACCAGTACAGAGAATTGTTTGCTTGCTAGAAAGTTTGATTGCTTGATCCCCCTAATAATGCTTAAAAAAAAAAAAACCAAAGCTACAAGACTATACTTGACTAAGCTAGAGAAACATAATGGAAGTACATGAAATAAAATTACTCTGTATTTACAATTAAAAGGACTTAGTTTTCTACAAGGCAGAAATAGGTCCGTTGTCAGCAGCATTGTCTTTGGCATCACGCTCTGCGCGCGTGGCGCTATTGGCATCTGCCTGCGGCTGGGCGCTGGCGAGAGATATCGGTGGGGCGACAGAGGCACATACGTGCTTGTCACTTGGCGCAACCAAGACCACGGGGTTGTCTATGGTGCTAGGCGTTGGGAGGTTTGTTAAGACGCCACGGGGCGCGCCCAAGGGGTCATGCATGGAGCATGGCGGGAAAGCCGCCCATGACATTCTCCCCCAGCTGAGTTGGCGACGTCCTCGGCGCCTTACTTGCAAGATAATCATCAATTAGGCTCTTGTAGGGTTTGAGGTTTGTTCCCCTCTCCCAAGTATTCTCCTCTACTTCACAGCCTTGCCATTTCACCAAGAACTCTTGGTGATCTTTCCTTGAGGCATGAATCACTGTATCATCAAGGATAGCTTCAACACGCCTTTTCCCGGTTGAATTGGGGCCTCAAATACTGGGTATTGTGAGCTGGCTCCAGGATCCTCCGTGTCTTCCCGAAAAGGTTTCAGAAGGCTGACATGGAAGACGGGATGAATTTTTCACCAAGCTGGGGTATCCACCCGGTATGCAACTTTCCCAATGCGCCCTTCAATGGACAAGGGTCCAATTTATTTTTGCAATAGGCGAGGGTCATGGACATCCGCAAAGAAGTACCGCTTTGGGATTTTGACCATCACTTTGTCTCCTACTTGGTATTCAACAAAGCGACGATTTTGATCAGCATGCCTCTTCATCCGCTTTTGGGTTTTGACGGGATAGCTCCGCACTATCTCCAAATTTTGCTTCCATTCTTTTGAGAAGCTAGCAGCTCGAGGAGATTTTGACATGTTTGGTGCATTCACAGTGTGTGGGCCTAGCGGTTGCTGTCCGGTAACAATTTCAAAAGCGCTTTTGTTTGTACTAGAGCTCTTTTGTGAATTGAAACACAGTTGAGCAGCATCCAGAAGCTTCACCCAATTCTTTTGCGATCCGGTTACAAAGTGGCGGAGATATTCCTCCAACATACTATTGAACCGCTCCGTCTGGCCATCAGATTGCGGATGAAAACTGGAGCTGTGACTCAATTTTGACCCAAGGCACTGAAAGAGTTGGGTCCAAAAGTTGCTAGTGAAGCGTGAGTCGCGATCACTAACAATGTCTTTGGGCATGCCCCTATATTTGACGACGTAAGAGAAGAAAAGTCGAGCTGTATCTTCTGCTGATATATATTGTGGGCTGCTATAAAGGTAGCATACTTGGAAAACGATCCACCACAACCAAGATAGTTGTAAGATTTCCGTTCTTGGGCAATCTGGTGATGAAATCCAGGGAAACGCTTTCCCAAGGTCTCTTTGGGATAGCTAGTGGTTCCAAGAGTCCCGCTCATGTCAAGCGGTCCGACTTGTCCTTTTGGCATACTAGACAAGTCTTCACATACTGAGCGACGTCATGGGCCATTTGAGGCCAATAATATGCACGACAAAGTGATGTCATGGTGCGTTCTTCATCAGGATGGCCGGGCCACAAAGTATCATGACATTCCGCCAGAAGAGTCCTTCGCAGATCTCCTCCGTTAGGAACATTAAGTCGGTTCCCTTTCACTTTCAGAAAACCATCTTCCATGTAGAACTGGCGAGTTTTGCCCAGTCCTACCAAATCAACCAAATACTGTGCAGCAGGATCCTTGATGAGTAGATCCTGTATCTGGTCCTTGATGGAGGTGGCTACTTTGCTCCCCCTTAGGGTGGCGAGTAGGCACACTGATGCTAGATCAGCTCTCCGACTGAGCGCATCAGCAACATGATTGGTTTTCCCACTTCGGTACTCCAGTTTGAAGTGGAATTCAACAAGGAGTTCCTGCCACTTGGCCTGTCGACCATTCAGCTTTGGCTGGTTCATGAAATGGCTAACAGTTGTGTTGTCTGTCTTGACCACGAACGGGTTACCTAGCAGATAGTGCCTCCAAAGGCGCAAGTAGTGGATGACAACCAACAATTCTTTCTCATGGGCGGCATAGCGCCGCTCTTCCGGTTATCGTACGCTACAGGATGCCCTTTTGGTAGCAAGACTCCAGCGAGGGCATAGTCGGATGCATCTGTTTGTACCTCGAATGGCTTGGCCAGATCAGGGAGGGCCAAGACAGGGCTACTAGACATAGCCGCTTTTAATGCCTGAAGGCCTCCGCTTGCCTGGGTCCCCAATACTAGGGCGTGACCTTCTTGTGACCTTCTTGAGGAGCTCTGTCAATGGCACTGCGATGAGGGAGTAGTTTTTCACAAATCGTCGGTAGAAGTTGCATAGGCCAAGGAACGCCCTCAAGGCGTGGATATCCTTAGGCGGCGGCCAATCTGTGATTGCCTGAATCTTCTGTTGGTCCATCTTGATCCGCCCTTCCTCGATGACATGTCCGAGGAAGTCAATTTGCTTTTGAGCAAAGGAGCACTTGAATAGCTTTGCATATAATTCATGCTCTATCGAGTTAGGACCTTCCGCAAGTGCACCAGGTGTTCTTCCAATGTTTGACTATATACCACAATGTCATCCAAGTAGACCACCACAAATTCGTCAATGTACTGTCGTAACACTTGGTTCATCAGGGTGCAAAATGTAGCTGGGACGTTAGTCAAGCCGAACGGCATAACCAGGAAGTCGTATGACCCATATCTTGTCACACAGGTCGTCTTGTGTTCATCACCCTCCGCAATCTGAACTTGCCAATAACCTATCTTCAGGTCTATCTTGGTGAACACCGTCGCACCACCCAGTCTATCGAACAAGTCTGCCATTAGTGGAATAAGGGACTTGTTCTTCATTGTGATTTTGTTTAGAGCCCGATAATCCACATAGAGTTGCAGGCTGCCATCATGTTTCTTTTGGAGTAGAACAGGGGACTCATATGGGGACTTGGAGGGCATAATGATCCCTGTATCTAGCATTTCCGTCAATTGTCTCCGAAGCTCGGTGAGTTCGGGTTGTAACATTCTGTAAGGAGCCCGGGCGGGTGGCTTCGCGCCCGGCACCAACTCAATTTCATGGTCCACAGTGCACCTAGGCGGGAGTCGCTTTGGCATGTCTTGTGGCATGACATCTTCAAACTCCAGTAGTAGCTCCTCCTTCACGGGTTCAGGAATGGGACCCGAAGAGCGTTCTATATCTTCAATGCAGAGGGTTGCTAGGAACGTAGGTTCATGTCTTTTGACACCCTTCTTCAACTGTAAGGCCGAGATGTTCTCAACAGCCATCTTCATGGGCATGCACGGGATAATGCAGGGCTTGACCCCATTTGTTCCCATCATTAGTAGCATGTTTGCATATGGTACGAGCATGGTGTTGGTTTGCCTTAGGAATTCCAACCCAACTATCAACTTGAAGTCATCTATGATCACCTCACCACTCGCAGGTTGAATTTTCCTTCGTAAGGACTAAGCTTCACCGGTACCTCTTTGGCTATTCCACCCACTGGTTGAGGAGGTGAGTTGATAGCCTTGACACGACCTCTACCTTTTCCTACAACTAGACCAAGGCGCTCCACCTGAGTCGAGGCTAAGTAGGTATGGGTAGCACTGTGTCTATCATCGCCTGAATGGGCTTGCGATTCACCTTCTTCTCGCCGAACATTAAGGTCCTCTCTTGTTTAAGAGGAGTTCCCTCATCCGCCTTCTTTTTCCCTTTCTTGGTGATTAGACATGGGTCCTTCTTCTTACGAATACGGGCACTGGTCTCCGTTAATGCCTCAGAAATAGAGCCAACAATTGCATTGAAGGCATCTACTGGTTCAGTCTGATCCACATCATCTGAGTCGTCATCAGTCCCATCATCAAAAGCTTGATGGGCGTTCATCTGTGCATGTGAGCATTCATTGTTCCAGTGTGGTCCGCCGCAATGACGGCATCCTGAAGGAGGCTTTCTCCCCAAGTCATTGTTGTTTGATGCAGCCCTATTGCTGCCTGAAGAAGGAGCCTTAGATTTGGTTGCACTCCGATTTTCCCCACTTTTGCTAGGGCCACCGTTGCTAGGTTGGCCCCCTTTGTATCCCGCACGGGCAGGCGGTTGAGGCCTATTCTTCCGAGCTTCTATTGATAGTCCCCAAGGCATTCAACTGCGTAGATCGCCTTGGGTAGGGTATCTACCCTTTGTCTTTGCAGCTAGCATAAGGTTTCAACCCTTCTAGGACGGTGAAGAGCTTGTCTTTGTCCCCCGTGTCACGTATGTTTAGCATGAGCGCGGAGAATTCCCGCACGTAGTCCCGCACTGGTTTGGTCTGGCGGAGCTCCCGTAGCTTTCTCCTTGCGTTGTATTCAACATTTTTGTAGGCGTATGGCTGCCTTCAGTTCTGCCCATGTCTCGAGAGCATCTTCACCGGCCCTGATGGCTTCGTACTTCACCCGCCACCAGCGTTTAGCATCACCCTGAAGATACATGGCAGCAGTTGCTACCTTCTTAGCTTCTTCTAGGCCCCTAACGACATCGAAGTACTCTTTGATGTCAAAGATGAAGTTTTCCACTTCCTTAGCATTCCTAGCTCCACTGTATGGCTTTGGCTCAGGAATTTTTAGTTTTTGTGTCGGTGAAGCTTGGTTCACAACAACCCGGGTTTGGTTTCCGCCTCCTCGAAGCAGGCCCTGTAAAGCAGCATTGACAACATTGAGCTGCTCTGTCAAGTTGTCTATGGTTTGTTGCATGGCAGTCATCCTATCTGCCTTTTGTGCCCTGTAGGCTAAATCCTCGGCACGTTCCTGTTGGAGTCCCTCGAATTTGCCAAAAATTTCGGCTGCCTCTGTGGCTGCCGTTTGTTGGTTCTCTCGGAGTCGTAATGTTTTCTATGTCAACTTCGGCCTGGAGCACTCTGCAGTCCAGGTCGTCCAACCTTTGCACTAGGCTGGTTCTTAGCTCAGGCACCATATCCACGATGGGTCATAATACGTCAACCGTCTCTTCAAGGACCGTAATGCGGTCGCCATGATTCACCATGGTCAAAAGTGGTGGTAATGGCAATGCGTTCCCTCGTCCGATGTCGAGCCTAAGCTCTGATACCAACTGTTATGCGGTGCCTTCCTGAGATTCCTTAGAAGGGTGACGTAAGGCTAAGCAACTGATATCAGTGCAGTTACTGTCCGCCAATTGAGGTCCCCTCCGTACGCTAGACGAGATTGTCAGTGCCGTACGGGAAATCAATGTCAAGAGCAATTGAGAGAACAAAAATGAGAATTGAGAATGAAAGAAAGCTTGATTGCATTAATGAAAGCTATTACAGAAAAGCAACACGGTGTCGAGGGGGAAAGACACCGGTACAAAGAATTGTTTGCTTGCTAGAAAGTTTGATTGCTTGATCCCCTTAATAATGCTTAAAAAAAATAAACCAAAGCTACAAGACTATACTTGACTAAGCTAGAGAAACATAATGGAAGTACATGAAATAAAACTACTCTATATTTACAATGAAAAGGACTTAGTTTTCGACAAGGCAAAAACAGGTCCGTTGTCAGCAGCATTGCCTTTGGCATATGGTCTGCGCATGCGGCGTTGTCTGCGCGCGTGGCGCTGTTGGCATCTGCCTGCGGCTGGGCGCTGGCGAGGGATATCGGTGGGGTGACAGAGGCACATGCGCGCTTGTCACTTGGCGCAGCCAATACCACGGGGCTGTCCTTGGCGCTAGGCGTTGGGAGGCTTGCTAGGACGCCACGGGGCGCGCCCAAGGGGTCATGGAGCATGGCTGGAAAGCTGCCCATGACAATACACACACGCTAGTGTCTCGTAGTTTCAGAATTTGTGATTGTCTGTGTGCTTAAGATGTATCTCAATTCACCAATTTGATTACTTTAATGCCGAAAGTGGAGAACTTTGCTGTAATAGTATATGGTGTCATGATAAACTTCATGATTACGCAATTCTCGAATGAGCAGTTACTTTTATTAGTATGATCTCAAAGAAAAAAAAATTTCTGGCTCCCATCAAGTGTCTTATACATGTCCTAATTTATCTCATCTTTTTCTTTTTCTTTCTTCCTTTTGTGGTTATAGTGAATGCTGTGGATAATTTTATTTAGGACTGTTCTTTTCTTTTCCTTAATTCCTGTTTTGTTGGTTGCAGAAAGTTCAACACTCTCGGGTTGTCTTTTTATTGAGAGAAAATGCATAAAGACCCATTCAATTTGTCCTGGAAAATCATTTACACACCTAAATTTTACGGGTGTCCTATTACCACCCTATCCTTATCCAAGATGAATTTATTTAACCCCTAAAATGCCACAACCAAATTCTACCTAAGTAGTGTTTACACGCGCTGACACGTGGCATTTTCGCAGGTTTTTTCATTTTTTTCTTTCTTTGACTGGAATAATCGTCCCCCTCCCCCAACCGAACCTTTCTTTCTCTCCTTAAAAATATTCCAAACATTTTTATCAACTTTTCCAGCTTGCCTAAGAAATTTCAGTCACATTTGTCAGATCTCCATGGGCAACCAAATTACAACTATAGAAGTGACTTTTTCAGAAAAAGTTTTTTTGATGGAACCTTTGCAACAGAAATTAGCTGACTATATTGACAAGAAAATGGTCTCTCTTTTTGGGTTTTTCTCATCAATTTTCTTCTTCCATCTTGGTCAAAAGATAAATATATAAAGTAAAGTTAATGTACAGAGCACAACCGCAAAGCAAGAGGAAGCTAAGAAAGATCCAATAAAGTGTTGTGTTCCGGCCAAGCTGTGAAGAACAATTGGAGGGTGGAGGAGATGATAAAATAGGTGTAGAAAGAGCTATCAATTTTTAATTTTTGTTCTGTTACGATTATGATTGTATGGTGCTGCTCTCTTGTGACAATGGAGGGAAGAGAAAGAAGAAAAGGAAAGAGGAAGGAGAAGAAAAGAAAACAGAAAAATGAAAATAAAAAGGGTTAGTATTACACCAAATACAACTAATTAAGTGTAATTAAATGTAACAACCAATGGAAAATTAACATCTGTAAAATTTAAGTAGCTTTTTACATTTTCTCGGCCTTCCACGCGCTTTGAGTAAGGTGAAATTAGTTTCTCCGCCACCTCACCTTTGAAGGAGGTACTAATTTCACTTTGAATAAGAATAGGGTGGTACTAGGACACCGTAAAGTTTAGGTGTGTAAATGATTTCCAGGACAAGTTGAATGGGGTCTTTATGCATTTTCTCTTTTATTAACTATAGTTCTCTCTCTCTCATTATTATTATTATTATTATTATTATTATTATTATTATTATTATTATTATTATTATTATTACTATATTTTTGGTTTAGTAAAGCACTCTCTTTTTCTTTTTGCAGACAATTATCTTTGGACTGCAGATTTTTAGAATCTCAGAACATTATAGACTATAGCCTTCTACTGGGGTTACATTTTAGAGCTCCTGAGAATCTGATGTCTCTTTTACAGCCACCTGATTCTCTAGACAATGTAGAAACTAATCCTGAGCATGAAGGTACAATCTTTTCTTCCTAAGCTTATTGTTTGGTTTAATCTTTATTATGCTCAAGCTGAACAGTATTTCTGATTCCAGTGTGTTTTCTTTTTCTTTCTTGATTGTTAATTGCTACAATAAGGGAATAAGGTTAATACATTTTAAAATTAACACGTCACCGTCCTTTTGTGGTCATTAAGTTTGGTTGTACCTTTCTATTTTTTCTAGGCATAATACATAGTTTACCGCTGTAACTATGGACCAAATCCGTGTGATCCACCTTTTGACCACAAGAATTATTTTACATACCCAACCTTTTCAAAGTATAGCCAAGACACACTGACCAGGTAGATTACACCCAAAAGGAGTGCATGAACAAGTAAAACACTTGTGTCTGGGGCCTTATTAAAGCGCCACATGTCCCAAATTTGTCCAGATTTTATTGTCTTTTATTTTAGTTTTAAAAAAATATAATGTCCTTGAAACCCCCTGTGCTTTCCTCTCCCCTAAGCACTCTTCTTCACTCTCACAGACCCTTCCCTTTAGTCTTCTTCCCCAAAACCCTCCATCCCCTTTCAAATTGATTCCAACGACTCATATCTAAAGAAAAAGGTTGGTGTGGCTCAAATTCAGTGCTTTCTGTGTGGGGAAAATTAAGAGTTGAAGAGACGGATTTGTATGTAGATGGTCAAAGCAATTATGGTGATGGGTCTTACTGGTGAGTGGAGCGTTCGAAGAGTATATTTGAGAAGGACATTGTTAAGAAAAGGAAATCATAGTTTTAAGGTTTTGGGTTACAGAAATTTGGCGGTTTTCAGTGAATTTGAAGGTTCTAAATTTTGCGGTTTTCAGTGAATATTGAAGGTTCTTTCTTGTTTTTATTTTTCGGTGGTTAAAAATAGAGGCACTGCTGGATAATGTAATTAAAAAAAAATGGTGAGAGGAATTTTCCGGCGACTCGCGATTCTCGGCGCCGGTCTTTGTTTGAGAAGATGAAGAAGATAAAGTATCTTTAAAGTGGTTTCTCTTTTAACAAAAAACATGTGTCACAACATGATTGGTGCGTGAAACACACTTGTTGGGGGAATATGGTCAAACACCGAAGAGGTGCGTCTTAGCGACAATTTAGAAAGGTTGAGTGTGTAAAATGATTCCCGTGGTCAAAAGGAAAGGTTGTTTTTGTCCTTGGCTGGGTTCAAATTTCTAATGCCTAGAGATACAAAGGATATGTTGGGAGCTGGAATGCAGCAGGTAGTATCAGACAGAAGAAATGGTGGAATATGGTTCCTCCATGCATTTGGTGGACTGTATGGCAAGAATGGAATGTTAGGTGTTTTCAAGATAATTCTTGCTCTATACAGAAAATCAAGACAAAATGCTTTTTTGTCCTTTTTCTTCTGGAGTAAAGAGAATTATGTAGAGGATGTAGAAACTTTTTTGAATTTTTGAAGCCTTGTAAGATGAAAAAAAGGCCTTTTGTATTTGTAAACATGAGTATGACAGCCAAGTGCCAATTTGGCACTGATGAATATTCATGTTACCTATCTCAAAAAAAATAAAAAAAGTGTGTCAGGAATTTGGTCTATAGTTCTGGGGGTAAATTATGGATTATACCTTTTTTCTATCACCCATATCCTTTTCTTATGGAGGGGTCCTCCATTCAACTCGACGAGCATGCCCCCAAGGCTCCTGCAAATAGACTTCTGTTATCTTTTAAATGGCCAGATCACTTAAAATAGTCATACTTCTGGCGTTACTTAGGAAGCTTCACTTCTTGCGTTCTAAAACTTCCGTAAAAGTGCATTAGCAAGCCTGTATGAATTGTTGCTACTCTATTCTCTGGATCAGTTCCTATTTTCCCTCTTTTCACGCATGTCGTTTCTCATTTATTTGTTTATTATTTATCTTGAGAGGCTGGGGTTGCGACGGTGGTTATTAGCTTCATTCTGAAATCTTCCTTTTTTATGCTTGCTAACATCTTTTTCTTTTCTCTACTTGCACCAATTTGCTCACTGTCTTCTTATTTCACTCAATATTTGTCCTCTTTTCATGCATGTCGTTTCTTATTTGTTTATCTTTTTGTCTTGAGAGGTAGGGCATCAGCGACAATGGTGATTAGCTTTTCTTTTGAAATCTTCTTTCTTTATGCTTTATGACATCTAATTCTTTTCTCGTTACACTAATGCTCATTGACTTCTTGTTTCACTCAATTAAGGTGGGATATCTCAGGGGGAGATCTCAATTCCACCAAGGGGTTTGATTTTGGTAACTCATGAACCCAGTTCTGTCAGCACTACACCAGGTCCTCATATAAGAGGAAGTACTCTGAGAGCCATGTCCGTTGGTGACAAGGAGGTTGATCTTCTTGTCCCGGGTACTGGAAGGTAACCTGATCTTTTCTTATCCTCTGTTTAGAGCTGACGCAAATGCGTTTCCATCATCAGAAGTATGCTGACAACAGTTTTTTCAATAAGCATGCATTTACTTTAGCTTTCTCAAAAGTAGTGGACTGTCGTCCAACTAAAACACAATTTACAAGCAGTAGGGTTTTCTGAGAGAAGTTCACCCAAACAGATTTCTCAGGAAGAAGATAGAGATAAGCGGAGAAATTCTTGAGAATTTTTATGTTACTTGTCTAGAAATGGAAAAGGTCATTAATACGAGATAGGGAAAAAACCCCCCATGAAAGTTTTAAGCTGCAGTTGAATGTTAGAAACAAGAAGACAGGGAAATGTACAGAGAGAAAGGTGGACAAGTGATTGGAAAAAATACAGCAAGTCAGGAACGCAGGGTAGGTTAAGATAAAAAATACGAAGAGCAAGAGGGATGATGGCAAAATGGGGAAAGAATAGAGAAGACCATATTATAATCTCTGGGAGAGTCAATAAAATAAAAAACCTTGCAACAAGAAATTATAGAGGAAGGAGTCGGACCTCAAAACCTTTCTTTGAATTTTTAGTCATTCTATTTATTCAGGGTAACTAATGGAGAATAGAAAGAAGAGCAGCAGATGGGCTATGTGACTGTCAGTCTTGCTGGCTAGCTCGTACTGCATAGCGGAATTCTGACTTCAAGGAAACCACCATGTTGGTTTCGCACCATGCTGCATTATGATGTTAGGATTTATCCTATTGATATGATTGATAAAGGAATTATGGTGTGCCTAAAGAAATGTTGCAAAACACCTCACATTAAATGTAGGGAAAAAAACGGTTCTATCAAAAAAGTGTAGAAAGGAACGAAAGACAGGCAGGGATGACCGGCTTTTTCCAAGCATGCCATGTTTGGTGTGATCGAGTGAAAAATGCTCAAAAAATGTTCTACTCTTTGTTTACTTTGATCTTTGAATCCCAAGTGTCCTAGTAAAAATGCACTACATTTTGGGGTGATCGAGTGAAATATTTTTACCAAGGATGCCATGTTTTCTCATGGACCTTCATCAGTTTCATTCAGGAAAAAGTAGAAGAGCTATTGTCATGTTATTTGCTATCAAAGCTGAATTCACTTAATGTCTAACAGCTTTCAGCTTTTTCAGGTTAAGGGTACAGTTAGGTGTAAACATGCCAGCCCAAGCAAACCAAAAGCTCATGCAGGATGAGACAGCTTCAGTACAAGTTGAGCTTTTTGAGGTATATGATGTTGTTCTATATCTGGGAATAATTGATATACTGCAGGAATACAACATGAAGAAGAAATTGGAGCATACCTACAAAGCATTGCAATTTGATCCTATGTCGGTCTCTGTAATTGAACCCAAGCTTTACTCGAAACGTTTCATCAATTTCTTGGAGAAAGTGTTCCCCGTTGAGCCATGAACTCTTTTAACTTGCAAACATTTCTTCTCTGTCCTGCTGAGGCCCTCTGGTTCCTTGGTTAGAGCTAGATGGAAAACAAGCTTTTCATGATTCATTGAAGAGCAATTTTATCACTACTCAAAAGTGTTTTATTGCATTCCACTTAATGTACTACATAGTTTTTTCTGTACAGTGGCACCTAACAGTTTTGTAGCTAAATAAGTCTTTTCTGTTTTAATTTTTTTGAAGATTTGAGCTTTGAGCTTCAAATCTTACAGTTTCGTTATGGATGATAGATTCTAATTTACTCTATTTCACTCGAAGAGCGTTTCCTTGATTTTACCAAGTGAAGAGATGATTGGGGTTCTAACAGAACAGTTATTAACTTTGCCTCAGTCAAAATAACTGTTTTGATAGGGTAGTGATAAATGACATTCTATCTATTCTTTTGTTTCTTCATCAGTTCAGTTACACCAGTATTTTTCTTTTGGTAATTAACTTTTATTATTTACTAAAGTATCTATTTACAAGCAGTTTCTCAAACCTAAATTTGGACAGACTGCCCCAAAATTCAAGTATCTCATCTCACCACCTCTCATTTCTAGTTACATGGCCTGTACTAGGGGTAGAATCTTAATCTAGTCAGTGTTCTATACAGCCTTGGCTTCATACTTCCTCTACAATGTATTTCTTAAATAATCTTCTTATGCTGAAAAATTCTGTAATTCCTTTCCATCTAATGATTCCATTCTATCTAGTACACTTATAAGATTAAATAGTATGTAAATGTATTCATTTCCTCTGCATTGACACGATCAATACTAATATTGGAGTGAAACATGGGATCTAAAGAAGAAGAGAGGCTAGACTATATTAGTAACAAGCAAACCTTTTAGAAGGTCTGAGATGACCCAGAAAGCACTTGATCATATCATGATCTGATTTGTAAGCCTATGGGTCTTGAGTATTTACTTGTAATGATATACAGCAGTTGCAAAGGTAATCCTATAAATCTCTGCTTGGGCATGCCTCCCATTTGTGTGTGTGTAATGACCCAAGAAATCTCTTCTTCGCATCCCTGTACTTGGCTGATTATCCTTTGCCATAAAAGTAGCTTCTGTCACACAATTGCGTAGTATATGCATTCAAAAAATAGGTGCTGGTGGCTTTCTAGAGCAGCTTCACATAATGAGCATGTTTGACAAGTTATGACACCCCATTTCTCAGTCTATCTCTGGTATACAACATGCTCTGGATTGCAAGATACAAGGTGAACAATCATTTTGGACATTCTTGGTTGTTACATGTAAGTCGCCTCCAGGTTACTTTAGGAAAATCACCACGAAGCTTGTTATACACCTCCCTTATAGAATAGTTTTCAGCATGTAGACCTTCTCTTTTGTTGATCTCTGCTTAACTCAAATACTTTGCAGCTTGTAGCACCTTCTTAGTTATCCAAGAAGCTTGACTTCCTTTTTGTTTCCCAAGGCACCTTCCCTTTTATATAGCACTCATGAATCCATAAAATCCAACGTCTTTTCTTTCCTTCTTTTTACAGATGTCCAGAGGTGTTTTAGAAGAGCAGCCTTATTCCATATGAGCATATATGTAACATTTAGGCCACCTGCAGACTTTGGAGACAATTCTTTTCATGCTACCATAGCTTTCTTCTTTGTATCTACCTCCCCTGTCCAGAGAAACATCTTACATTTTGTCCCAATTTTATGTAGCACTGTTTTGGGCAAGGGAAAAATTTGAGCCCAGAATGATTGCACAACAGTTAATACGCTTTTGATTAGGTGTAATCTCCTTGCATATAACAAAAATTTGGTTGTCCAACTGGTTACCCTTCCTAGCATCTTGTCTATTAGAGTTTGGCATTGCCCAAACTGTAAGCTTTTTAGAGCTTAAAGGGACTCCAAGGTACCTAAAGGGCTGGGAACCAACAGAGAATCCCAAGGCTTGGATGATTTCTTGTTGGGTTTTCAGTGATACTCCTCCAAAGTAAAGGCTGCTTTTAGACTGATTTGCAATGAGTCCGGATACCTCAGAGAATTGTTGAAAGCATCTATATAGTATCTTTACTGAAATTTCATCACCCCTACAAAAAAAGAAGCAAATCATCTTCAAAGCTAAGTAGCACTATGTATATCACTTCACATCTAAGGTGGAAGTTAAAATCTGGCTTCTCTTTCATGATTTTCAACAATCTAGTCAAGTACTCTATTGTCAGTAGAATATATACGGGAACATTGGATCTCCTTGCCCCACTCCTCTCTTGGCTGCAAATGCGGGGGGGAGGGGGGGGGGAGGACTTCCATTAATGATTATGGAATATGACACTGTTTTTACACAACCCATAATCCATCCTACAGTCTTGTTAGCATCTGTTCAAGAAATACACATTCTATAGAGTCATATGCCTTTTGCATGTCTATTTTCAGCATGCATCTTGTTAATACTCCTTTCCTTCCATATCCTTTAACCAATTCGTGACTGAGCAACACATTGTCAACCAACATTCTACCAGGCACAAAAGTAGCCTGGGTATCATCAACTAGAATCTCCATCACAGGTTGCAATCTACTGGTAATCATTTTTTATACAATTTTGTACAGAGTAGTGCAACACAAGAAATAAGCATATATTCCTTAATTGAGGAAGGGTTTTTCACTTTAGGGATCAAGGTAACTGTAACACTCCTCAAATCTATAAAAGTTTCAAGACCCGCTAAATATAGAATTTAATTTTTATAATTTTAAATTTTGCTTTAATTACAGATTAAAACCCTTGTGACAGATTTTTTATTTACTTCTATATTTATAAATAATTGGCTATATAATTATGGTAATATTAATAATTTAATATTACTGATTATTAAAAGTGGGTATCATTAGTTATTAGTTAAGTCAAAAAAAAAGAAAAAAGGGAAAAGCAATAAAAGTAAAATAAAAATAAAAAAGGGGGGGGGGG
>MU773364.1:136005-159991 GCA_026770625.1 Nicotiana glauca
GGGAATAAAGTGGCTTGAAACGTATAAGAAACAGAGGCAGCAAGGTTGTTTACGCAGACAAGGAAATTATAGGATTCTTTACAAATTACTAATTCTCGAACTCAGGTATATAAAATTTTCTATTTTCAATTATCCTAAAGTAGTAGTAGATAAGAATTGAATAGTTAATTCCTTTCTTTCTCTGTATCAATATTAAATTTCACGTTTAGGTATGAAACTTTGAAATTAATTAAAAGGCACCGGTTGTTGTAGAATCAATTGTTTCAACGACATAAATTAGACTGAGGCCTACGTATTGGCTCGAGGAGTCTTGAGGTGAGTTGATATACCCCTTTATTAAAGTGGTTTAACTCACAAAGCACGCATACAAGGTGTTTTATGAATTGTATAAAAGAGCTAATATATATTTAATTGGAGTGAGTAGGTACCTATTAGCTTGGAATTATTTTTAACTAAAGTTTAGATGATTATTTTGATATATGTGTATAAATTTTTAGATTTTTCTGTTATTCTTATATGCCATTTTCATGTTGAAAATTCATGAAGAAGCAAGAGTCTATAAAAATAATGTTGAATGTTTATTTCATTATTATGCCATACCTTACCTTTAAGGATTCCAGAATAAGTATGTTTGAAAGATTTAGACTGAAAAGTCACAAGAAGAAGTTTTAGAAAGAAAAGATTTTTGGGAGTATCCCCTATTCTGAGAAGGGGTTATCGTCCAGGCCGACCTGATCGAGGTGTTTACTACCTGAAACTACTTATGCCAAAGTAGGGAGCACACGAGCCGAGGGTATCGCTGTTGAGAATTTGCCTAACCAAGCTAAGATATGGTACATGAGCGCTGAGAATCTTGAAGCGAGTGGCACCTCGTGGATGGGCCTATTCGATCAGGTTGGTATAGTAACCGTGTTGATCACACGGTGACTAAGACAAAAATAAGTCAGGATAGTTGAAACTCTCGAAGTACGAAGTGAAGAATTTAAAAAAAAAAATTCTTTTAGAATATTCGTAAAGTGTTATTATGCAATTATTTTAGAGTTCTTCTTAGAAGCTTTATGTTCCCATGCATTTAGAATCTTTTCTCGTAATGTATTTTGTCCCCTGTTGTTGAGACTCACTGAGTATAATGGATGGTACTGACGTTCTCTTTTGGGAACCTACGTTGGTCTGCGGTACAATGTAGGAACCGGTTTTGCAGGCGAGCAGGCTACAGTTTAGGACTTCCCTCCCTTCCAATGCTATTGCTGAGCCCCTCTTTTGTTCGTGGAGTATTTATTAGAGTCCTCTTTATTTAGTTATTTTATTGTTTACTTAGAGAATTGGCCAGGAAACATGTCCAGAGTAGTTTGTAAGTAGAGGCTTCATAGACACAGTCGGTGGATTGAGATTCAGATATTTTTTTATAATAACTTAGCAGTATTTCATTAGTTACTATAAATAAAATTTTGAAGTTGGCTTCTTTTAGATATTTAAAAGTATTTGTTACAGAAGTGACTTGTGGCATGTAAAGTTTGAAGTTATAATATATTTGATAAGTGCAGATGGTTTGCTTGGTCATGTTTAGTGATTGGGTGCCGGTCCCGGCTTGTTCAAAAAATGGGTCGTGTCAATCTTGGTATGAGAGTCTCAAGTTTTTGGAGTCCTAGGGGTCTATGAAGCCGTGTTAGTAGAGTCTCGTTTATAGATATGAAGTGCGCCATACATAGGCTATAAACATTTAGGAAAAGTCTCATTTTTCTCATACTTTAGATCGTGCAGTAGATTCTACCTCTAAGAAATTATCTAATGTATTCGTTTCTCCAAAACTCACAGAAATGGCTCGTATTCGCAACTTTGACACCGACACTCAGGATGCTACTCAAGAAACTATTGCTACTATTGTGGCTCAAGGCAGAACTAAAAAGGCTCCAACTCAGAAAAGGAAGGGTAAATCCACAAATGGGGTTCAAGTGCCCCGGGTTGAATATGAAAAAGGGGTGGAGCATGATGATCAAGTACCTCAGGATCTAGTGCCCCCACCAACAACAGATCTGGCTCATACAATTATATCTCTAGAGGTGAGTCAGATATTTAATGTAGTCAACAGTGCTATGGATATGTTTAAAGCCTTCATGGCCAAATAAAACGAGAGAAGAGATGAGATTCCACCTCAATCAAATAGACAGAACAATTCTGAGTTCTCAAGAGTGAACGAATTTTTGAAGTTGAGTCCTACAGTGTTCCATGAGATCCAATGTTGTGCCTGGAGGGTGTGAAGAAAGCCCTCCCAGCTATGAAAGCATTTGATGATAAAGCTGTGGAGTTGGCTGCTTACCAGCTTAGACATGTGGCCGGTGCTTGGTTTGAGATGTGGGAAAAGGAAAGAGATGAAGATGGTGGTCCACCTAGTTGGGAAGAATTTGAAGAGTCCTTCATGGCTAACTTTATCTAGGAAGAGGATAGGGAATCAAAGGCTACAAAGTTCGAACAGATCAAGCAAGGGAATAAAAGTGCGCAAGAGTACTACATGGAATTCATAATGCTAGCTAAGCATGCTCCTTACATGGTTAAGACAGAAAAAGCAAAG
Organism: Nicotiana glauca; assembly: GCA_026770625.1. NCBI lineage: Eukaryota > Viridiplantae > Streptophyta > Magnoliopsida > Solanales > Solanaceae > Nicotiana > Nicotiana glauca. Next base: position 138,575 of record MU773364.1, read on the forward strand.
ATTCGCAGGTTTGTTGGCGGTTTGTCTTACCAAATTAAGGATAATACATCAACTACATCGGTAGGGATGACATCCTTCTCCTCTGTTTTAGGATCACCAAGCACTTAGAAAAAGACAGACAACAAAGAAGAGAAGAAAAAAAGCCTAACAAGAAAGCCCGGACATCGGGCAGGTTTAATGGTACATTCAATGGAGGTGAAAGGGATTCCTCTAATAAGGAGTCATTAGCACCAGCTTAATCCACTCATCAGTCAGGTGGTGGGTCTTCCTTCAGACGTACTCAGAGTTATAGAAACCAGTCTCACCAGAATCAGAATTTTAGGAGATCATCCTCACATAGACAGAGTCGTGCTGAGCAATATTCACACCAACAAGGTCTTTGTGGAACATGTAAGAGGAAACATTCAGGTCAGTGCAAGCTCGGGTTTCATGGTTGCTATCATTGTGGAGACATTGGTCATATAAAGACCAACTGCCCAAAGTTGCGACGTAATTTCAGTGGTGGATCAACTCATTCTTCTAGTTCCTCAGCTACTACAGTTGCACCACCTCAGGCTCGTGGGTCTCACAATCAAACTGGGCATGGGGCAAGCAGGGGTGCAGATCGAGTTACTCAGGGAGGGGGACAACCACGTTTGTTTGCTACACTTGATCGTCAGAGTGCAGATGCGATATGCAAAAGTTATTACAGGTATACTTTTAGTCTTCTCACATAATGCTTATGCCATAATGGATCCAGGTTCAACGTTTTCATATGTGACTATATACTTTGCAATTAACCTTGTACTAGAACATAAACAACTTAGTGAGCCATTCCTAGTATCTACTCCCATTGTCGAGTCAGTGGAAGTCACAAGAGTCTATAGAGGTTGTACAATTTCAGTCCAAGGTCACAACACCAAAGTCGATCTCATAGAATTAGAAATGGTCGATTTTGATGTGATCATATGTATGGATTGGTTGTCTTCCTGCTATGCCATATTAGATTGTCATGACAAGATAGCCAGGTTCATGAATGATCAGTAAGGGGTGTCTCGCCTATTTGGCTCACATCATTAATCCAGAATCAGAACCACCAGCTCTTCAGTCTGTGCCAGTAGTTAGAGAATTTTCAAAAGTTTTCCCAAATGACCTTCCCGGGCTTCCTCCTGAAAGAATCATAGACTTTGGCATTGATCTCATGCCAGACACTCAGCCCATATCTATACCTCTTTATAGGATGGATCTAGCAGAACATAATGAGTTGAGAGAATAGTTAATAATTTCTTGGCAAGGGCTTCATCAGGCCGAGTGTTTCACTGTGGGGTGCCCCGGTCCTGTTTGTCAAGAAGAAAGATGGGTCTCTCAGAATATGCGTCGACTATCGGCAGTTGAATGAAATTACCACTAAGAACAAGTACCCACTGCCAAGAATTGATGATTTATTTTATCAACTTCAGGGTGAAAAGTACTTTTCAAAAATAGACCAGAGGTCGGGGTACCATCAGTTGAGAATCAGAGAAGAAGATATATCTAAAATAGCCTTTAGAACTCGCTACATGCACTATGAATTTCTAGTAATGTCCTTCGGGTTGACAAATGCTCTGCTCGTCGTTAAGCGCGTGTTTCACCTCAATATAGCACTACGTTGTGCAAATTCGGGGTTTCAAACCCTCAGGATATCATCTAATATCATTAGTTACCTCAAACCAGCCAAAATTCTAGCTCGCTATGCCCTTGCTTCCCAAATAGGCCTCCTTGCGCGTCGAATCTGACCAAAACTACAATGAATACGTCACAATAGGCTAAGGGAACACAATCCAATCGAAAAGAATCGAAAAACATCGAAAATCACAAAATTTGCAAAACTAGAGCCTTGGGCCCACTTCTCAAATTTCAGAAAATTTTACATCAATGGATTTCTTATCTCGCCACGAGTCTATACATAAAAATAACTCCCAAATCTGAGCTCAAATGACCCATCAAAACCCAATTTGAAATGCCAAAATTCAAGCCCTAGCTCATCCACCTTTTGATAAATTTTCATGAATTTCTAGGTTGTTTCTACAATTAAATCATATTTTTAGGTCATAGAACTCACCTCCAATCAATCCCAGTCAAATCCCTCTTCAATTCCCGTCTAAAATCTCTCAAGAATGTTCAAAAATGGAGGAAAATTAGCTTAGCTCGCGGAACAAAATGAACTTTTAAAACCCTTCTGCCCAGACATTTTTCGCATCTGCGATCCAAGCAACGCATCTGCGGTTTTCGCATCTGCGATTTCCGCATCTGCGATTTCCGCTTCTGCGGAATTCTTTCGCTTCTGCGGCCATTCACTTAAATGCCCGGACCGATTCTGCGGTCAAGGTCCGCATCTGCGGAAAATAATCCGCTCCTGCGGGAATCCCCCAATCACCAATATCCTCTTCTGCGATGCCAACGCCGCATCTACGGCAACGCAGATGCGGTTCCACGCCCGCATCTGCGGAAAATCAACCTTCTAAGAAACTCGCACCTGTGATCCCCTTTTCGCATCTGCGGAACCGCATCTGCATCCCCTTTTCCGCAGATGCGGAAATACCAGAACCAGCAAATTTCTGAAACAACACAAGTCCAAAATTAATCCCGATAGCCATCCGAAATTTCTCCGAGGCCCCCGGGACCTCAACCAAAAGTGCCAACCCATCCTAAAACATCATTCAAAATTGATCCAATCATTAAAACACCTCAACTAACACTGAAACCATCAAATTACATCGGATTCAAGCCTAAGTTCTTCTAAAACTCCCGAAACTCGCATTTGATCAAAAACCCGACCAAAACACCTCCGAATAACGTGAAATTTTGCACACACATCCCAAATAACCTAACAAAGCTATAGCAACTCTCAGAATTCCATTCCGACTCTCGGAGAAAAATCTCACCTCTCAACCGGAATTCGCCAAAATACTAACTTCGCCAATTCAAACCTAATTCTACACCGGACCTCTAAAATCAATTTCGATCACGCACCTAAGTCACAAATCATCCCCCAAAGCTAACCGAATCATCAAAAATCACATACGAGCCCTCTAACTCATAAGTCAACATCTGGTTGATTTTTTTAAACCAAACCTTCCTTAAAAAGACTAAGTGTCTCATTTCCTACCAAAACCTCTCCAAACCAGCTCTATCACATAAGATACGGATAATGAAGCATAAAGAAGCTGAAAATGGGGAAAATGAAGCGGTAACTTATGTGACGATGGGTCGGATCGTCACACCGATACCATAGGTTTCACATAACATTTCACTTTCAAAAACCTTTATATTTTTCAGAAAACAATTTCTTCTAAAAATTTATTTCTCGAACTTGGGATCTTGGAATTCAATTCCGAGCATATGCCCAAGTCTCCATATTTTTTACGGACCTTCGGGGACCGTCAAATCACAAGTCCGGGTCCGTTTACCCAAAATATTAACCGAAGTCAACTTAAATGCATTTTAAGTCAAAATTTCAATATTTTCACAGATTTTTTACCTAATAGCTTTTCGCCTACGCGCCCAAATTGAGGTGAAGATAAAAGAGGTTTTTAAGGCCTCAAAATACATAATTCATTTTAAAAACAAGTGATGACCCAAAAGGTCATTACAATAAAGTTAGAGTTAACTACCATAACTTTAGTCGTACAGTTAGATTGTCACTGTAATAATAATATTTTAACCATAATAAGTTTTATATATATATGAAATTTTATAGGTTTATATTTTTTTTTTAAAAAAAATAAGAGTTTCTCAAACAATATCAAGTTATGAAAATTTAATTTTAACTATAAAAGTTAGAGTTATCCAAAAGAACAAAACATATAGTAATTATATATAAATTGAAGAATTAATAAATTTTAAATATGCAAAAGTTAATTTTAATAGACCATTTTGTATGACTACTTATAGCCTCAAAACTTCTCAATTTATTTAGAATAATATCTTATATTTAAGTATTCACTTTTAAATAAGTGTTCATATATTAAGAACTTTAAGAGTTATTTGATATATATGGTCCTTAAGTATTTTTAATTAGTACTTATATAACGATCCGACCGGTCGTATCGAGCCCTAGCGCGTCGTTCAGCAGTCTGAGGCCATGAGCAGCTTCAATTTAAGTATTACGAATTGTACGCACGGTCGGAATTGAGTTTCGGGAAAATCCGGAGTTGATTTGAGAAGAGAATTCTTATTTCGGAAGCTGAAAGTTGAAAGAAAGAACTAGGACTGAAATTTGGAGTAAACGACCTTGAAACCGAGATTTGAAGGTTCCAGCAGGTTCATGTGATGATTTTTAACTTGGGCGTATGCCCGGTTCAAGTTTTGGATAACCCGGGAGTGTTTTGGAGCCTATTGTGGAAGTTAGCATTTTAGAAGAAATTTCATAAGTTTGGCTTGAAGTGCATTTCAGTGTTATCGATGTCCGTTTGGGATTCCGAGACTGTGAATAGCTCCGTATAGTGATTCTGGAGTTAGGAGCACGATCGGAAGTGAATTCGGAGGTCCGTAGGTCATTTTGGAGTCATTTGGGTAAAGATAGAAATTTGAAGGTTTTGAGAAGTTTGACCGGAAATTGACTTTTTGATATTGGGGTCGGAATTCGAATCCGGAAGTTGGAGTAGGTCCATAATGTCAAATATGACTTGTGCACAAAATTTGAGGTCAATTGGACGTGATTTGATAGGTTTAAACGTCGGAAATAGAAGTTGGGAATTTCAAAATTCATAAAGCTTGGATTGGAGGTTGATTCATGATTTTAGCGTTGTTTGATGTGATTTGAGGCCTCGATCAAGTCCGTAAGGTATTTTGGGACTGGTTGGTATGATTTGTTGGGGGTCCCAGGGGCCTCGGGTGGATTCCGGATGGTTAACGAATCGAATTTATAATTTGGAAGAGGGCTGAAGGATCTGGTTGCTGGTATTTTCGCTTCTGCGATGGACTAGCCGCAGAAGCGGAAAGGGAGCCGCAGAAGCGGATTTGGCTAAGAAGAGAAGTGACCGCAGATGCGGTTATGTTTCCGCAGATGCGGGACCGCACCTGCAGTAGAGTGGTAGCAGATGCGGAATGAGGGGCAGCTGGAGCGGTAGGTAATCTTTAACTTTAAAAAAATTCGGATTTTCGGGCACGTGGGACTGAGGGCGTTTTGTTCAACTTTTCGATCGGTGTTAGGAATTGCTACAAATTAGATTGTAATAAATATTTGAGCATATATTAATGCATTTGCGTAACCGTTGCCTAGTTTTGGAGTGTGGTGCATCAATTAGAGTCTTCGGAGAGGCGTGAAATGCTGGTTATGGATCTTCGGAGCGAGGTGAGTCTCCTTTCTAACCTTGTAAGAGAGAATTGTTCCCATAGGTGAAATAATTGATTATGTGCTCCTAATTGCGGGGACTATGCGCGCACGAAGTGACAGGAGTCCGTGCGTATCTACTATTATGCTATTGTCCGGGTAGTTAGGACCCACAAGCATATTATACTTGGATTATTTATAGACCCATTGATAGTTTTAATTGCTTATATCACCTTAGATTAGTAAATGAATTTAGAAAGGGAATAAAACGTTATTTTTCCTGAATTGTTAAAAGAGAAATTATTTTATTTAGATAAATATCCCCTGATAAGTTCTCAATTGACTGATTGAGCATGTATCTTTATGTGTATGTCACGACCCATTTTGCATAAATAGGTCATGATGGCGCCTAACACCATAGTTAGGCCAGCCAACTGCGGGATTATGATTAAGTCTCTATTTTTAGTTTAACCAAATAAGATATACTAACATTTTTCAAGTAAATGAAGAAAACTAGCAAAATCATAAAGTATGACATAGTCATACAGATCCCAAAAATGAATATTCTCTATAGTGTTTACCAGAACCCGGTGTCACTAGCTACGGGTGACCAGTAGAGTATACACAAAAATATACAAAATACTGTCCTACTGTCTGAATCAGAATAGACAGAAAATCATAAATACAGGAAAGGACTCCTTCGGCTGCGGATCGGCATGAGAAAGAAGGCAGCTCACCGTAGAAGTCCCAGAAAGCGCTCACTGATATGCACCCGAGTGATGTCCGGATCCATCTGCCTCAAACCCTGTACATTTAAGTACAGAAGTGTAGCATGAGTACGTAAACAACGTGTACTCAGTAAGTATCCCGTCTAATCTCGAAGAAGTAGAGATGAGAGGTCGACTCGATACTTACTAAGGTCAATTAATATATATACATATATGTGAATATGGCATGATCAAACATGGAATTTGCAAGTAACAGCAGGGTATAGCATGTAGTATAAGTCAAGAATTTTACAACATCAAGTTTATAATCTATCAAGTGAGATGATGGCAAAGCAAAGCATATATAAGCTTTTCCACAATTAACATGCGCACATAATACCGAGGCGACGGCCCGAACCAACAAAAATAAATGTGCACTTGCCGAAGGTCGACGGCGCGCCTATAGATGCATCTATTCATACCGAGGCGATCGGCCCGATCCACAATTAAGGATAATATATATATCAAGTTCACATCAAATGACACGTAAGTAGGCAAGATATCAAATCAACACAATTCAATTTATAGAAATAAACTCATATTCTCCTTTTTAAGTCTCTAATAAATGCTAGGTGTTCAAGTCAACAATGTACCACAAGAACATATTTAATAGGCATGATATAGGTCCTAAGCTACCCGGACATCTAATATGGTAGTCGCTACGCACGGGCTCTCGTCACATAACGCGTGCGTAGTCCCCGCATTTAGCAACAAATACTCAACACGAAACCTAGGGGGACAATTCCCTCTTACAAGGTTAGAAAGGAGACTCACCTCGCTCCGAAGCGCGCCTTCAACCACAAGACTAGGCTCCAAGCTCAATTCGAAGCCGAACAAGCACCAACTAGTTTAAATAAGGCAAGAACTAATCAATAAATGCTCACAAGGTTTAATTCTAGCTAAGTAAGTGATATTCCAACCTTTCCCGCAAGTTTACTAAATTCCGACCCCGGGCCCACGTGCCCGAATTCCGAGATTTTCGAAGAAATTATTCTCTATAACCTAAGGATTACTAATATGTAAATTTTAGTCCATTACATAACTAACTAGGTGGTTAAATCATAATTTTTACCAAAACCCTAGGTCTAACCCTAACCCTTAATTTTTACTTGATGTTTTTGGGTTAAATCTACCTAATGTTCATGTATTTAAGCTAAGAGTGTGTGGGAATTACTTACCTTGTGATGTTGTGTTGAAACCCTCTCTTTGAAAGCTCCAAAATCGCCCCAAAATCGGATAAGATATGAGAGAGAAGGGTTGGAGTTCGTATTAAATGAACTCCACTGGCCCAGCGATTTTCGCTTTTGCGGGCACATTTCCGCACCTGCGGAGACCGCTTATGCGGTCGTTTAGCCGCTTCTGTGGTTCAGGCGGGAGTTGACCAGACCGCTTCTGCAGTCGCCTGTTCGCACAGGCGTGACCGCTTCTGCGGTCCCAAGGCCGCATCTGCGATCCCCTTTCCCTTCTCCCTTTTCCGCTTCTGCGGTAGAATGGCCGCTTCTGCGGTCACCGCTTCTGCGGTCAAAGAGCAGCAGAAGCAGTTATAACAGAAGCAGCAGAAGATGTTTCTTTTCAAAGTCCAACTTCGCTCAAACCTCGACCATTTGATGCTCGGGGCTCCCGAGCCCCGCCCGAACATACCGACAAGTCTGAAATTACAAGACGGACCTAGTCGAACCTTCGGAATACCCAAAACATTATTAATTCAAGGAATCCGACCCCAAAATCAATTTATCTAATTTAAAGAACTTCAAGTTCTTAACCTCCTACCAACGGGTCAAAACGCCCTTAAAGTACTCAAATTGACACCAAACTTTACGGATAGGTCTTATATGATATTTCGGACTTGTATCAAGTTTCGGAATCAAAATCCGAACCCGATACATATAAAAACAATAATTATTTAGTTTATTTAAATCTTTGAAATAACTTAACAATATTTACATAAAATTCCATTACTCGGGTTAGGGACCTCGGAATTCGATTCCGGGCATACGCCCAGGTCCCGTATTTTCCCACGGACCCTCAGAAATTGCCAGATCGCAATTCTGGGTCCGTTTTCCCAAAATATTGACCAAAGTCAAACTTGGCCTTTTTAAAGAGACTTAAAGAGGCAACTAGGCTTACTCCTGCCCGAAATTCTTCTAACTTCCGAACCACCCGCCCCCGCAAGTCATAATTTAGCTAAAGCAAATGCGAAAAGTATTATTTAAGGGAACGCGGTTCGAAAATACAAAACGACCGGTCGGGTCGTCACAGTATACCTGCGTCGCATGCATGATTCGCGAGCAGGGTATGTGTTTATTTATGGAATGGGCCAAACGCCTCGACAGATTAAATAGATGCATCTATAGACGCACCGTCGACCCTCGGCAAGTGCACTGTTTATATTTCTATTGGATCGGGTCATCGCCTCGGTGTGATTTGCGCATGTTATTTGTCGCTTGGGAATTTTAGACGTGAAATTTGCCCTTCGTAGCTTGATATAAATTGATAAGATAATAAAGAGTAAACCTTGAAAAATCCTTGAGTATTTGTTGAAGGTGTTTACCTGTTTTCCGGCTTCGTGAATTAGAACTATTATATAAATCCATGATTTCCTCACATTGTTAGTATATTATCTATTGACCCCTAGTAGGTGTCGAAGTGGACCATCTCGTCTCTACTTCTTCGAGATTAGGCGGGATACTCATTGATTACACGTTGTTTACGTACTCATACTACACTTCTGTGCATTTTTGTTGCACATGTATATGTAACCTTAGTGGCCTATTGGGCATAGCAGCGCGGATGATTCTGGGACTAGGTGAGCTGCATCATTCAAGACGGCTGCACCTAGAGCAGTTCCTTCCAGTGTACTGTATTTACGTCCTATCCACTGTATTCCGGATAGACATTGTACTTTATTTTCTTGCCAGTAGATGCTCATGCACTTGTGACACCGGGTTCTGGGATGGTTTGAAGTATTGTATTAACCGCTTATCATTTAAATTTGATTTGAGACTATATTCTTTAAAATTGCTAAATTTGAAGGAGAATCCTAGATTTCAAGAGTATTAAAATGGGATTTTGATTAAGTAATTTGGTTGGCTTTCCTGACAGCAGTGTCCAGCGTCACCACGACCCTTAGTGGATTTTGGATCGTAACAACTTAGAATAATTTTATATATCTAATGATTCATTATTAAATAAGTGCTCATATATTGAAAATTTTGTGATGGTTTTGATGTATTTAGTTTTGCTAAATGACGAAAGCTCAAAATACATACAATCAGTATATTTAACACCACAAAAGTTTACCACATTATAATTCAAATTAATTTTTACATATATTATAATTCTTATTAAATATAATGGAATTGTCGCTAATTAATGTGTGGATGACTAATTTTATAAAATTTAAACAATTACAATCTTGCACCAATTACATTATATATATATATATATATATATATATAGAGTTCACACCGAATAAACACACACACACCCCTTTTTACCCTTTAAAACTAGAGTTCACATCGGATGAAAGTGTCATTTAATAATTATTTTAATATTTAAAACTTTAAATTAACAATTACATCTCCTTATTTAAACTATGTAATAACTCTTAATATCTAAGAGTTTAATATCTTGTATGATTTTACTGTTATAAATATATATATATATATATATATATATATATATATATATATATATATATATTCCTTATTTGAATATAATTCGATTTTTTTTAAAAAAGACATAGGAGTAATATACTTAATGTAGTTTAGATTTCCATGATTCCCGCAAGTTTTTGTTAGTATGCCTAATATTGTTACGACCCATTTTCCAAATCCGGTCGTGATGACGCCTCTCGTGAGGACAAGACCAGCCAGAACAAACAGAAAACCTCTTTTAATTAGTTAAACACCATAAACAGTTAATAGACATGATATAATAGCCATAATTTGTGGAAATAGCGACAACAATAGAAGAAACTATCCCGACATAGCCCAAACCGGGGTGTCACAAGTCATGAGCAACTAAAAAATTCAGATACATGTCCACTGAACACTAAGTCCGACACAATAGTTCTAAGAACATGAAAAAATGATAAAATAGGGGAGGCACGGCGGCTGCGGATGCTAACAGCTACCTCGTAGTCTCCAAATCACAGCCTGGACTGGGAGAATCAGCACTCAGGAGCGGACTCTATTATGCATGTATCTGCACACACGGTGCAGGGAGTAATGTGAGTACTCCTGCCTAGTGAGTAATAAACATAAATAATGACTGAGAATAAGAAATCACAAAAAACATGGAGTAATCTATAATGCACAGGTAAGGCAAGTCATACGAAAGTAGTAGACCAATGAAAATGAAATACGATAATTCTGCAATAGGTAAGCAGTTAAGTGACAACAGTTAAAGAAAGTCAACGCATATAACAGTGCCATATAGTACCCGCTGCGGCGTGTAGCCTGATCTATATATCGTTGTGGCGTGCAGCCCAATCCTTATATTTCGTCGACGGTACTCACTAGGGGTGTATAGACTCCGGGAGGGGCCCCTTACGGCCCAAGCGCAATATCAAGCCATCTCGTGACATCAAAATCTAGGCCCTCAGCCTCATATCAATATCAGTATAATACTGCTGCGGTGCGCAGCCCGATCCCGAAGTATCCTCACATCTGGCCCTCGGCCATACTCAGTCCAGAAATCACATAAGCCCCTTGGGCATTAGTAAAACAATAGTTCTCAGCCCAAAACATCATTTAATATATCATTTTAGTTCCAAAACCGAGTAAAAATGGTCGATTTGTAAAACGGTAGAAAACAATATGACTGAGTTCAAGTAGTAGATCAAAACAGTGAGGAAATAGTGATAAAAATTCCTGGAGGATTCAACTAGTTAGCTCGAAGCCCAAATATGAAAATTAGCCCAAATAATGATGATAACAAACAAGTTTCAATCAAATAGGCAGTAAAAGCGTCAATCGGGACGGACCAAGTCACAATCCCCAATAGTAAGCGACCCCACGCTCATCATCAAGCGCGTGTCTCACCTCAATATAGTACTACGATGTGCAAATCCGGGGTTTCGAACCCTCAGGACATTATTTACATTCATTACTCACCTCGAATCGGCTAGCTCTAGCTCTCTATTCCCTTGCCTCTCAAATCGACCTCCTCGCACGTCGAATCTGACCAAAACCAGAAGGAATACGTCACAATAGGCCAAGGAAACAAAACCGAAGCGAAAACAATCGAAAAATATCAAAAATTCCGAAATTAGGAAAACCCGTGCCTCGGGCCCACTTCTCAAAACTCAGAAATTTTTACATCAATGGGTTCCTTATCCTTCCACGAGTCCATACATATCAAAAACTCTCAAATCCGACCTCAAATGGCCCTTCAAATCTCAATTTGAAATCTCAAAATCCCAAGCCCTAGTTCCTCCATTTTTAGCTAAATTTCCATGAATTTCTAGGTTAATTTTACAATATAATCATGTTTTTGGTTCATAAAACTTACCTCCAATCAATCCTCCTCGAATCCCTCTTAAATTTCTCCCAAAGAGCTCTCTAAATACTCAACAATGGTGGAAAAATGGCTAAGACTTGCGGATGAAATGTTTAAAAACCTCACTGCTCAGTTCTGAAATTTCTTCTTCGCGAACGTGATGCTTTGGGCCTCTGAACTACACGAACGCGGCACCACACCCGCGAACGCGAAGAGCAATAGCTCCTGGACCTTCACGCGCTAAATTCCACTATGCGAATGCGACGTCCATCACTCGAACGCGAAGCTCAACCTCAAGACCCACTGCGAACGCGAGCCGTCACACGTGAACGCGAAGCACAAACTCAAGACCACCCAAACTCCTTCTATGCGATCGCGGAGGCCAAAATTTACCTGCACCTGCTACTGCATTTTCTACAATTCTTCAAAGTTCAAAACTTCCTGTTAGCCATCCGAAATCACCCTGAGGCCCCCGGGACCTCAACCAAAAGTACCAACACATTTTAAACATCGATCAAACTTGTTCCAATCATAAAAATACCTCAAACAACACCAAAACCATCAATTCACATCGAATTCAAGCCTAAGTTTTCCAAAAGCTTCCGAAACATGCATTTGATAAAAAACCCAACCAAACTACGTCCAAGTGACCTAAAATTTTGCACACACATCCCAAATCACATGAAAAAGCTACAACAACCCTCAAAATTCTATTCCGACCCCCGGATCAAAATTTCACCTATCAACCGAAAATTGCCAAAATACTAACTTCGCCAATTCAAGCCTAATTTTACGCCGGACCTCCAAAATCACTTACGATCACACTCCTAAGTCACAAATCACCTCCCGAAGCTAACCGAACCATCAAAACTCACATCCGAGCCCGCTAACTCATAAGTCAATATTCGGTTAACTTTTCCAACTTAAGCCTTCTTAAAAGAGACTAAGTGTCTCATTTCTTATCAAAACTACTCCAAACGTAAACCAAATCAACTCGACTACATAAGACACGAATAACAAAGCATAAAGAAGCAGAAATAGGAGAAAATGGAGCGGTAACTCATGAGACGACTGGTCGGGTCGTCACAAATATTTAGGAGTACTAATTTTTCATTTTTTTACATAACTTTTCCAAGAATAAGAAAAAAGGTAGCATGGTATTGAAAAGTCGAAAAAATCTTCACTAGAATATTAGTCCACTCGAATATCATCGCTACATTTTTTCTTTTATTTATTTTTTAAACTAACCGATTTTTAATTACTTTCTTTTCTTCTTATTATATATATAAATTAATATTGACAATTTTAATGTACCTTTTTAATGGTTGTATTGATTAGAAGATGATGATAATAAGAAAATTTAGCAAATTGTTGCAAGGAGATCAAAATAAAAAATCTTTTTTCTTCTTTATATTTGGTTAATGATATTACGGATATATTATAACTAATATATAAGACCTTGCAATTGATTAAGAATTTAATGTGTTCTATTTTAGAAAAAACAATAATTATTATTAAAAGTTTAGTATGAATCTTTACTTTGAGTTTTCAAGAAATCTTGGCTTTATACAATCAAAAATCACTAAAAAAGAACACATCTTTTCAATAAATGTTGTACTAAAGCATTGTTTTTAACGACAATACCTAAATTACAATAATGCATATTTTCATTTACTAGATGAAAAGGTTTTTTTTTTTGTGCTAAAAAGAAAGTAACATTATAATTAGTAAAGTTTATTATAAATTTTTTTTGAGCAAACAGGAAATATATATATTAAGAACTAAGTAGCGTTTGTTACAATATTATCTAGTAATGTGTCACTTAGGATACACTGATTTTCTAGGCTTGCTAAATTATTGCAAGCGTCCATAGATAAGTACTTAATATAATAACGATCTTTGTCTAGATCAAAGTTTTCAAGGTTGAGAACTACACTTGGTGCTATTACAAAAGCTCTCTTCTTCACTTCTGGACTTCCTTCCATCTTGAACAGCATATGGGCTACATTGTTGAACTCCCTAAACGTGTGTTGGAGGAGCATCACCTTCCCTTAGTGCATTAACAACCTGCAATAAGAGACAATATTATCAAAAGATTTATTACCATATAGTAGAACCTTTATGGCTTCTGCGCAATCTGATTCAATTTGGAGTGGAAATATGTTTCATTCGTGGGCTATTTTTATTCCCTCCTTTATAGATTTTAATTCCTCTTCCAGATCCCCCATGACATTAATGTGTTTGGTAAATCCCACAATCCAGTGCCCATTGTTGTTGCGAAAAACTCCCCCTATGGAACTTTTGGAGTTATCATGACTAGCATTCATATTTAGCTTAAACCATCCTTTAGGAGGTTGGTGTCACTTAATAATGATACGAATTTTTTAAATAGATAGGGGGTTGTATTCAGTCAACATCTTGTACTCAATTGCTTTTCGTGTGATATTATTTAGGAGGACATCATTCTTCATATTGTTTTGATTATTGGCATTTCTAATAGTCCAGATATCCCAAAGGGCGAAGGGACGCAAACTATTCCAGTCAATTAGATTGTGGCTTAAGGAGACTTTTTTTTAAGCTGTATTAGCCAGTGGCCTTTTGATGGGTCAGTCTTGGTTAGCCCTCCTATTTCATTTCAAAGGGGCTTCACTTATGGAGCAAGTTAAGAAGATGTGCTCAATGAACTCTGCTTCTCCTTTGTCACAAATGGGATAAAATTTGTCAATGTTGATACCAATAAGGGATAAGTATTTTCGACAAGGAAGTCTATTATGTAAGCATTGTCATAAGAAAATTTTTATTTTGTTGGGGCAAAGTATTGACCAAATTCAATCGTATTCCAATTGATTTGTTTCAACTTGTTCTATAAGCTTGTAACAACTTTTACTAGTGAAGATGCCTTTTTGATTAAGAGACCAAATAGCAAAATTATTCGAAGGTCCCCTCATACGGATTTTTGTGTTATAAATCTTTTCCTCAATATCATGCGGGATATCTACTGTTAATTTTGAAAAGTCCCATTCGTTATCAAGAAAAATATCTTTATCCTAAGGTTGTAAATAACCGGACTAAGGGGGCCCTAAATTATATTCCTAAGTTTGTCACAATTTGGGATCCATTTATTGTACCAAATATTTAGATTGGAATTTAGATGGGGGATCATCTTATCCCTTGATTGTAAATTTCCCATCCCTTTAAAATGGCCTTCCAGGTGAATGAGGCAGTTAAGGATGGCCCTTTACCACTACATGTAGTGATAATTAGTATTTTCCAAGGAGTAGTAGGATGTGAGACGCGTCTCCAAACTAGACTTGATAAATTAGATAGGTTTTTATTTCTAGCACTATGGATGCCCAGTTCCCCTACATCTTGTGGCAGGCAAACTTGGGACCATTTGATCATATGAATATTGTTTTTACTATCATTGGTGTCCCATATAAAATCTATCTGAATTTTACCAATAAGGAATTGTGTTTTCTTTGGTAGGAATGTATATTGCATGTAGTAATTTGGGATAGAATTGAGGCATGCCTTGGCAAGTGTAGTACGACCCGCTATGTTAATGAACTTCATCTTCCAAGATGCAAGCCTAGACCTCATTTTGTCTATTATGAAAAGGTAATCCATTAGCCTAGAATTTTTGTTAAAGATTGGAAAACCTAAGTATGTACCAAAGTGATCACTCTTTTTGATCCCTAAAGTGTGAGTAATTTCTTTCGTTATGTTAGGCTTGCAATTTTTGGAGAAAATTATTTTCGATTTAGAGAAGTGTATGCTTTGCCCAGATAAGGATCAAAACAGCTTCAGAGTTGATTAAATAGCTAGGCAAGATCTTGTATTTGCCTTTGCCATAAGAGTTAAATCATCGGCCAAAAACAAATGTGAAAAACTAGGGCTTTTCCTACCAATAGTGATATTGTCCCAATTGCAAATATCAACTTGATATTCAATGTATCTAGTTAGCAATTCTAGGCAAAGAATGAAGATATAGTGGGATAGAGGGTCCTCTTGCCGAATGTCGGTTCAAAGAAAGAGGTGGTGGATCCATTTACTAGAACTGCAATGGAGCTAGTTGTGGTGCAGTTCATACAAAGTTTTATAAATTTTGGAGGGAAGCTAAAGAAACTAAGGGAACAATAAATAAAGGACCATTCAATTCCATCAAAAAAATTTTCTAAGTATATTTTCACCAACATGTGACTGTGCTTTCCTTATAATTTTCTTAGGCTGGAGATTAATTCTTGAATTATTAGGCATTGTCTGAGGCTCTCCTATTTTGCATGAAACTTGATTGGAAAGGGCTAATAATTTTATCTAGGAAAGACTTTAAATGATTTGCCATAATTTTAGTAATGACTTTATAAATAGTACACAGTCTGATTGGATGAAAATTCCTAATGTTGTTAGCATTAGGTATTTCTAGTATCAAACAAAGAAAAGTTCTATTGATCTCTCTAGGCAAGGCTTGAGTATTGAAGATGTCATGGCATATCTTAGTATCTGAATGCCCCAAGATTTTTTTTAATATTTCTGGTAAAAAAAAGGGTGAAGACCATCTGGCCCCGATGTTTTAAAGGGTTTAAAAGAAAATATAGCTTTTTTAATTTCAATGTCTAGTAGAGTGGCATCCGGGGGGATAAGGTCCGGTGATGTATTAAATTGAGGGATATTAGTTACCTTTTTCCAGTTAGAGCAATTGTGAGATGTGGTAAATATATTTGTAAAATAATTTAGAACATGAGAGGTGATTGATGCATGGTCATTTATCTAATTTTCAGTCTCATCTTTGAAGTAGATTATTTTATTTTTTCTACTTCTATTAGTGGCTGAGATACGAAAAAATTTTATATTCGCGTCCCCGTCATTAAGCCACATCACTCTTGATCTGAGCTTCCAATAATCCTCCTCAATCCTTAGTAAATCATTATAATATCTTTTAAGGATAATTTCAAGATTTTGGAGGAAAATGCTACTGGTATAATTCCTAGAATTCTAGATACCTTGTGGCCTTGCAAGAATTTTCCTTTTTTTACCCATAATATCACCAAAGGTTTTATGTTTCCATGTTTTAATGCTTTGCACAAAAGAATTACTAGCTCTTAGGTAATCCGAATTGATCCAGTTTTCTCTAACAACATTAATAAAATTCGGATGCTTTCACTAGAAAGTTTCTAGGCGAAAATGTTGTGCATGATATCTTCTATTTTTTGGAATCAATTCCCCTAACAAAGGAGTATTATCCAAGTGAGTCTTTGGAAAATGAATTATAGAATGATTTGGGAAAAGATCACACTGTAGTTCATTCCCTAGGGCTTTGTCAAGTCTTTCCATAATCAAATCCCTATTTCTATGTCTATTATTTGTCCAAGTGTATTTACAACCTTTGTACCCTAGATCCTAAAGGTTGCACCTATTTAGTTTAGAAATAAGGAATTCTGCCCTAGTTGAATTTATAGGTCTCCCCCCAAATTTTTTGTTTGAGCTAACTATGTCGTTGAAGTCTCCTCCTATTAGCCAAGGTCCATTATAGTTATTAGAAATGTTTATTTCATCCCAAAGGACATTTCTACATTGATAATTAGTACTGGAATAAATAGAGGAAAAGAGCCAAAGTTTACGAATGGGTAATACCTCAATGGTAGCATGGATTTCTTGATTCTTACGAGTGAAATATTGAATAGAAACCACCTCATGCTTCCACATGACAACTATTTCTCCTGACTGCCCCTCAGCTGGAACTTCAATGAGTTCAGAGAAATCAAAATCATCTAGCCAATTCTCATGGTTTACTAACCTAGTCTCCAGTAGAGCAACCATGCAGGGACGATGTGTGTCTAACATTTCTCTAAAATTCCGATGGAAGTTATCATTGTTTCCTCCCCTTCTACTCCATATAATAATGTTATTTGGGTGATTCATTGGATAGGTTGGTTGATGGTTCATTGCCTTCCCATTCTCCCTCACCCTCCCCCCTCCCCTGGGAAAGATAGGGTTTCTCCTTAGTGCAGGCACTAGAATCATGGCCATGTTCCCCACCGTAGGATCCTAAGGTGGCCTTATGTCCATCGAACACTTGTAGTGTGCTAGGGAACAGTTGAGAACGTGCCTCTTCTCCTGCATTTCCCTAAATAGAAATAATTTTACCTCGTCTAAGTTTGAGAATTGTAGGAATCGCTCGAGGGCTAGGTTGAGGGGTTCCTCTAGTTCTTATTCCATATCTGTCTCTGCATGGCCCTGTTCCTGCATTGCATGGGGTGGTTGATGGGCTTCCTGTTGCACTGCCAGGTTGGATGGTTGGTACTGAGGTTGGGGGTTGATGTCCCATGGCATGAATATTGGGTTAAGATGGGTTAGCATCTCTAAGGGAAAGAAAGGGAGATTTGGAAGATTATTTTGGGGTTAGAGAGGGTTGAAGTGTGGAGGCATGTTCCACTGTTGGATCATTATTTGAACTAGCTTGGGATTCATTGAGGGAGCAAGGGGATGAAGGATATTGCTGAGCCATATTTGGTTTAGGTAGTTGCTCATTGCTAGACCCATTCCCTCCAAGATTAGTTGAGCAAGGTATTGAGTGTTGTAGAGGATCACTATCGCTTCGTGACCATTCACTTGGATGTTGAAAGACAATGCATGATTTATGGACCTCATGAACAGAGTTTTCAAGCCATTCCTTGATACCTTTATTATCGTGTTTATAGACGATATTTTGGTATACTCTAAGAGCAAGGATAAGCATGCCGAACACCTCAGCATAGCCTTGCAGACCTTGAAGGAGAATGAGCTTTATGCCAAGTTTTCAAAATTCTAGTTCTGGTTGCAGTCAGTGGCATTCTTAGGTCATGTGGTATCTAGTGAAGGAATAAAAGTAGACCCTTAGAAGATAGAAGAAGTCAAGAAGGCCTAGGCCGACGATGTCAACCGAAATCAGGAGTTTCTTGTGGTTAGATGGCTACAATAGAAGGTTTGTAGAGGGGTTTTCCTCACTTGCAGTTCCATTAACGAAGTTGACTCAAAAAGCAGTTAAGTTCCAGTGGTCAGACGCTTGTGAGCAGAGTTTTCAAGAGTTAAAGAAGAGGTTGACCACTACACTTGTGTTAGCCTTGCCGACAGGTTCGGGTGGGTTCACAGTATATTGTGATGCCTCGAAAATGGGACTTGGTTGTGTTCTTATGGAAAATGGAAAAGTTATTACTTATGCTTCCAGACAGTTAAAAAATCATGAAAAGAACTACCCCACACACGACTTGGAGCTTACAACAGTGGTGTTTGCATTAAATATATGGCGGCACTACCTTTATGGCGAGCATTCTGAAGTGTTTTGCTGATCACAAAAGCCTCCATTACATTTTCAAGCAAAAAGAGTTAAATTTGAGGCAGAGAAGGTGGCTCGAGCTATTGAAAGATTATGATATCAATATCCTCTATCACCCGGGTAAAGCTAATGTGGTAGCAAATGCACTTAGTAGGAAGTCAATGGGCTTCTTGGCCCATCTTGCAGTACAAAGGCAAACTTTGGGTAGAGAAATTCAAAAACTAGCAAATGATGGAATTAGATTGGATGAGACCGAAGAAGGAGGTATAACTGCTTATGCCTTAGCGCAATCCTCTCTAGTTGCGCATGTTAAGGCTAAGAAAGACGAAGATCCGTACTTAGTGATGTTAAAAGAAGGATCTAGAAATAAAGAAATCACTGCTTTCACCCTAGAAATTGATGGAGTTTTGAAGTTGATTGTTCGGTTATGTGTGCCTGATGTAGATGGGCTTAGGAAGGCCATAATGGAAGAAGCTCACAGTTCGAGGTACTCTATCCACCCAGGTGCTACCAAAATGTATCTGGACTTGAAAGAGTTGTATTGGTGGAAAGGTATGAAGAAGCAAGAAGCATATCATGTGGCTATATGTTTGAATTGCTAGCAAGTCAAAGACGAGCATCAGAGGCCTGGTGGCATAGCTCAAGCTATAGAAATACCACAGTGGAAGTGGGAGATGATTAATATGGATTTCGTAGTAGGCCTACCTTGCACATACCATAAGCATGATTCAATTTGGGTTATTGTAAATCGA
This sequence comes from Nicotiana glauca, assembly GCA_026770625.1. Lineage (NCBI taxonomy): Eukaryota > Viridiplantae > Streptophyta > Magnoliopsida > Solanales > Solanaceae > Nicotiana > Nicotiana glauca. Next base: position 158,201 of record MU773364.1, read on the forward strand.
CTGACAAAGTTCACTCATTTCCTACCAGTAAAGATGACAGATTTTGCAGAGCAGTATGAGCAATTGTGCATCAAAGAAATAGTCCGATTGCATGGTACTCTAGTTTCAATCATATCTGACAGAGGTAATCCTCAGTTCACAACACATTTTTGGTAGGCATTTCAGAAAAGATTAGGTACCAAGTTCAATTTGAGCACCGCTTTCCATCCAAAGACCGGTGGTCAGGTAGAAAGGACCATTCAAACTCTCGAAGATATGTTGCGAGCATGTTTTATAGATTTTGGAGGTAATTGGGATGACACTTACCACTCATACAATATGCCTACAATAACAGCTATCAGGCCAACATTGGTATGACTCCTTATGAAGCGTTGTATGGGCGAAGATGTAGGTCTCAAGTGGGTTGGTTTGAACTAGCAGATGTGTCATTGATCGGTCGATAGTTTGTTTGCGAGGCCTTAGAGAAAGTTCAGCTAATCAGAGAAAGACTAAAAGTGGCTCAAAGTCGTCAGAAATCGTATTCTGACAAGAGGCATCGTGACTTAGAGTTCATGGTTGGTGACAAGGTATTTTTGAAAGTTTCACCAATGAAAGGAGTTATGAGGTTTGGTAAGAAGGGAAAACTTAGTCCTAGATTTATTGGACCTTATGAGATAATAGAAAAGAAGGGAAACATGGTTTATGAACTAGCTTTGCCCGTTGAGTTTTTCTCTGTTCATCCTGTCTTTCATGTATCTATGCTTAGAAAGTACATTCACGATGAGTCGCATATAATACCTGCCAATATCTTAGAAATTAAAGAACGCTTGACTTATGAAGAGGTACCTATAGAAATTCTCGATAGTCAAGTAAGAAAGTTGAGAACAAAAGATTTAGCATCGGTAAAAGTTTTGTGGAGTACTCATGATTCGAAAGAGGCTACGTGGGAGGTCGAGGAAGATATGAGGAATAAATGTCCATATTTATTTGAGGAAAAAGGTATGTGAACTTAGGTTTGGATTGACATTTATATTTTATTTATTAAATACAAGTTAGCATGTGTTTATGTCCTTGCTAGATTATTCTTAGTTGTTGAAGTAATTTAATTTTTGTCAGAGTATATTTAGTTATTTAATAATTTAGTACCATGCCAGAGTACATTTAACTCCTTAAAGTGATTTACTTTTGCTAAAGTATTGTGCTTTAAATTCTTGTTGGTTATTGTGGTACCTCCTTGTCGGAGTGTGAGTAATTAATTTATGAGTTGTGTATGATGCCTAAGAATGGCCTGTTATGGTATATTTGGTTTTTGTTGGTCTAGTTGTGGTGTTTGTGACATGGATATTTTTTTGGATAGTCCAATTTACAGAGGAAACTCTGCCGAAAGTTTTAAAAATTTAGGGAGTTAGCCAAAATTTTGAGTCCCTTAGAAGAGTGAGTAGTGCTTAAAAAATTTAAGAGGGCCAAGGACTTAATGAATGATTGTTAGCTTGAGAATAAGGCCCTAGCAACATTCAAGGAAAAATATTTTTAAGGAGGGAAGATTGTAATGCTCCTCAAATCTATAAAAATTTCAAGACCCGCTAAATATAGAATTTAATTTTTGTAATTTTAAATTATATTTTTACTACGGACTTAAAATCCTTGTGATTGATTTTTGAGTTACTTCTATATTTATAAATAATTGCTTATATAATTATGGTAATACTAATAATTTTAATATTACTAATTATTAAAAGTGGATATCATTAGTTATTAGTTAAGTCAAAATAAAACAAAAGGGGAAAAGCAATAAAAATAAAAAAGAGGGTC